>PITA01012126.1:20638-63618 GCA_004023965.1 Spilogale gracilis | reverse complement strand
TCTCACTTACTTGCGGTGCATGAGGGGCAAACTGGAGGACAGTGGCAGAAGGAAAGCAAATGGGAACTAGGGTAATCTAGGGAGGGAAACGAAACAACAGAGACTTTGAACACAGAAACAAACTGAGGGACTTGGAGGGAGGGGGGTGGAGGGATGGGAGAGCCTGGTGGTGGGTACTGGGGACGCCTAAAGCGTGGAGCACTGGGTGTGGGGAATGGGGAATGAATCTTAAAACACTGGAAAAAAATTTTTTAGTAACAATAAAAAAAAAAAAAAAAAAACTGTCTCTTCTTTTTCCATGGGAAATTAAGATGGAGAATAACTGCGAAAGAGAAAGCCAGTAACTTGTTAAAGGGATTGCTCAGCTGAGAAAGTTCACTAAGGGAAGACCCAGGTACAAATGGACTTTTAAAAAAGAGAGTGTAGGTTATTTAGAAAACAGCAGCTAAAGGCTCTATGGGTCTTTGGAAAAGACAAAACAAGCCTGTCCCCTTTCAACTAAGTTATCCACACAAATCTTGCAGAGAAATGCAAGCAGACCCACCAAGCTGCCAATTCCTGAGAAATAGTGCACGTCAGGCATCAAATGATCCAGTTACTATGAAGAAGCCTCCTCATGAGCCTTGCCCAGGGTGGTCAGGGAACCCCTAGGTGGATACAGACTCTTCCAGAAAATCAAAAGGCTAGAATCTGGAACTGAGGGTTGAATATGCTCCCAAGACAGCGAAAAGAAAGAAAACTATTCTCATCACTAGGCCATTCCCCTACCTTATTTCACTTTCCAGATGAGAAAGCTGAGGTCCAGAGAAGAAAAGGGATGTGACCAAGACCTAACAAATGGCCCTGGCAAGAGAATCTGTACCTCTCCCCTCTCTGTCCACAGTGTCCGGAGTGCATCCCGTCACCCTGAGCTTGGCTTGGCTTCCATGAACTCCCACTCCCAGAGGGGACAGCACAGCCTAGTGAACCTGAACTGGAATACAAGTACGGACACCAAGGAGATCTGTTTCTGCTCTGCTTTGTTAAAAGCAGCTTTAGTGATGCCAGTAATGTTCAGAGGATTACTAAGAGCAAGTGAGCAATTCCAACTGGCTGGGGAGGGTAGGGGAAGGCGGTGGTGGTCTGGCTTCCTTGGTCTGTAGAGGAGGACGTCCAAACTACTTTTCCTAATTTTCTGATCTGAGTCTTTCCAAGACTGAGCTGGGACCCACGCAATCATGTCCATCACCTCCCCATGGATTCTAGATGCATGAACACCCAGGAAAAGACGACCAATGGGGCCAGTGGCTCAAGGTGCTCTGAATTCTGCCTCACTTTTCTAAAACGAGGAATGGAAAGCTACTACATCTCTGACTGTCCAGCAAGCATGATTAAAACATTAACTCTTTAGTTCCTTTAAAGGAAGAAATAACCCACCTAACAGGCTACCTCTTGCCCTTGGCTATGACCCTTAAGTGAAAGACTTGGCCAGAGGAGGCTAATTCCCTGGATGACCTGGGAGGGAGGAGGTGCTCAAGGGGCCCTATTAGGGCCCTTCCTGAATGTGGAATCGGTCAGCCCAGAACCGTGAACACTCATGATGTCTGCCTGGCACACACGCAGGTTCTATTTCTTCTCTGTGAACAGGCAGCAGTGTATACAGAAGCTCAAGACAGCCCCCCAGATCTGAGCTTCTGCATTTACAAAGGCATCAGCTGAAAGTTATGTGATTAAGGTCAGCAGATATGCATCCGATTTCCACAGCCATCCAAAGTCTGGGTTTTGGAGAATCCATATTCCCAGAATTCCTGGTTTCCTGGGGGAGCTGCCACTTCTGGTATAATTCCCTTAGGGAAGCTGAGAAGAATAAGTCCAAGACCCACCAAGGCAGCAACACACAATGCCCACTGGTGGCCTCTGTAAGTGCGTGGGCTTACCTGGAACATCGATCAATCTTTTGTAGACATTCAAGAAGGCTGCCTCAGCTTCTTTGCTTCTTTTACTCAGTGCATCAATCTGAAAGGCAATAGGAGGAGGAAAAGAAAAACAAAGAGCTCAAAATTTGTTAAGAGGTAACTCAGAAATCATCACACATCTAGTGAGTTCCCACGGCAAAAGTTTGGTTTCTTCACGAAAATGCTGGACAGCTGGGTTTTCCCCTCGGGGAAAATGGCTGCACAGACATGTAGGGGCAACGATCCCTGTGGGTCCAGTTGGTGAGGTGGACGGGACGACAGCAGGGCTGGGCAGCCATTTTTGCGGCCCTTGGTCCCACTGCCCAGCTGAGAAGATGGTCCCTTTCCTGCCTCTGTGAGTATTTACTGAGAGTTGGCCATATGCCAGGCACTGTGCTAGAGGTAGGGGCAGAGTCACAGCTGCTAGCCCAGGAGCCGTGGTCCAGTAGGGGAAACAGTATGCAAACAAGGGATTAAATCCCTGTCCAGAAAACCAGAGCCATGGGAACTCTGAGAAAGGGCCACCGAGCAGGCAAGTGGGTAACATTTGAGCAGAGAATGCAAAATAGTTCCCCAGGTGGGAAGGAGAGACACTGCACAAAAGGGGAGGAGCACATTCAAACACCTGGAGCAACACTCTTCAGTCTGGGGGTTCACCTATCCTGGTTAAAAATCTGATGAAAACCAAGGGCCCTCCTGCTAAAAATACATGCACGCACGGTGCCCTACCCCCCTCAGGGCGCACACGGCTCCCTACTCCCCTTAGGGAATGCACAGATCCTCTTATGCTCCGTCCATGGGATCCAGAGTAAGAACCCACAACGGGGCTGTCACGACACACCAGGGAACGTAGGGCTGTGCTGGGGTGGGAACAGAGACACTTGGGTCATGAGACCGGGCAGGTGAGCAGGGCTCAGACCACCAAGGGCCCACAGCACACACAGGAGGTGACATTCAAAGGGGGTCAAACCAAGTTGATCAGAGGCACACAAAAACCAGACAAGTCCAGGGCGGCATCCAGGTTCCCAGCTTAGGCACCAGGCTCGTGATGGTGGCCAGGATTGGTGTGTCTTGTGAACTCACCCAGCTGAGCTAGCGTATAGTCGCTTCATCATTGAAAGAAGACACGTGAAACTCCCCAGTATGCCAGACACATATCCAAAGAGCCCTTGACTGCTGGATGAACTTGCTACGTATTTTGCTCATGTAACACACTTGTTGAGACATCAGATCACTTTTTACACCTGAAGCATGCAAGACGCTACACGAACCGAGTTCATACTGGCTTAGAAAAAGGACACTAAATTACATATTCCTTTTGTCCCCTCACAGAATTATACTCTCTGGCTCCAATGTTATTAAAGAGGCAAAAGGATGTGGCTTAATTACAGGGTCCCTTGCGGGAGCCAACCAACAATTCGTTCAGGGCCGAGAGAGGCCACCTGATAAAGAATAGGAAGACGCTGGGGAGTGGGACCCCAGGGCTGGTGGGGCCGGGTCTCAGGAAATCCAGGGCATGGCTAACCAGCACTGCCAGTTTCTAGCCAGTTGTGCTCCAACATTTCCATTTCAAGTCAGTTGATTAGAACTCAGATACATTTTCCTCCCATAAAATAAGACTGTGATTTTCTTTGGGTGCTGTGGAAGTATTTAGAATAATCCCCAAGGATGACTTAAAAATGACAAGACAGTTCTCTCTTTTACAATAAAATGGTATTCCCCATCCCCCACCCTGAGTATTAGCAACTTAGGATCATTGTATAATTAGAAAAATACAAAAGAGAGAAAGAGAAATAAAAATTCAAATTCTGCCACTCTCTAGTAGAAGTCATCTTTGGTCTCATTTCTAGTTCCCTTCAATTTTTTTTTTCTAACTAAAAAAGAAATAGTTGAATGAAATGTAGTCACATAGGCAAACTATATAGAGAGGAAGCAGGTTAGTGGTTGTCCGGGGCTGGAGAAGGTGGGGTTTAGAGGAGGATGGCTTAGGGGTGCAGGGCTGCTTTGTGGGGTGATGAGACATTCTAAAGTGGATTGTGCTAATGGTCACACAACTTTCTGACTATACTGAAAATCAGCGGGCTGCAGACTTTAAGTGGGTGAATTATATGGCATGTCAATGACGTATCTCAATAAAGTTATTAGAAATGTGGGCATCTGAAATTCAACCACATGTAAAATTCTGGATTGTGCTATCATAATATGTAAATCTTCTCCAGTATCTACTGCAAAATTTGGGAAAAGTCTTAATAGTATTATTTCATGTGTATCTAAACACCCCGTTTGTAGATGTTTGGAGTAAAAGTGGATTCGGAGTTATCCCTTCAGGTAACTCAGGTATCCCTCTGGAGAGCAATGTGCTCATGGGGAGGGAAGCTTCTGCCCAGGAAAGTCCAAGGGTGGATACCCTGGCTGCTCTCTGGGCCTCTAGATGCCGGCAGCAGCGTCTCTACCCAGCTGAGCACTGAGGCTGGGAGGGTCCCTGGCTTTCCAGGTGTTCTCAGCAAGAGTACAAAGGGTAGCTGTCTCCTCTGTGGTGGACAAAAGATGGACCGGATTGTTATTGCCAGGGAGGGGGGCACAGGGAGTGGTAATTTACATAGCACACATGGGGACTGTTCTGGGTTGAACTATGCCCCCCCAAAAGGGGCTGAAGTCCAGACCCCAACACTATCAATGTAGCCTTACTTGCAAATAAGGCCTTTGCAGGTGAGCAAGGGTAAGATGAGGTTATTAGAGTGGGTCCTGATTCAATATGACCCTGTCCTTATAAAAAGGGGACTCTAGACACAGACACAATTGAGCCCCCAAGGAGGACCCCATGTGAACATGAAGGCATAGAGGGGGGCTGTATCTCTACAAACTGAGGAACACCAGCAAACCACCAGAAGCCAGGGGAAAGGCCTGAGAGCCTCAGAAGAAGCCGATACTGCCCACATCTTGAACTGGGCCTTCTAGTCCCCAGAACTGTAAGAAATAAATGCGTGTTGTTTACGTGGCTCAGCATATGATACTTGGTTACGGCGGCTCTGATTGGCTAACACAGGGACTGTGATTCTGGGCTCCCTTCCTGCCTGTCTCCTTGCCACAAATACGGGAGAATTTAAAGCCAGCCCCAAGAGAACAAGGTCAGGACAATGAGCTTTATTAATTCATGAAGCGATGGGATGACGAGGTTTCTTTCTTTCTTTCTTCTTTTTTTAAAAATATTTTTATTTATTTATTTGATAGGGATCACAAGTAGGCAGAGAGGCAGGCAGAGGGAGAGGAGGAAGCAGGCTCCTTGCTGAGCAGAGAGCCCGATGCGGGCCTCGATCCCAGGACCCTTAGATCATGACCTGAGCCGAAGGCAGAGGCTTTAACCCACTGAGCCACCCAGGTGCCCTCTTTCTTTTTTTTTTTTTTTTTAAGATCTTATTTATTTAGAGAGTACAGCAGGGGGAATGGCAGGCAGAGGGAGAGGGAGACGAAGGCTTGCAGAGCAGGGAGCCTGATGTAGGGCTCAATCCCAGAACCCTGGGATCATGACCCAGCCAACGGGAGATGCTTATGACTGAGCAGCCCAGGCGCCCCGACGACAATGAGGTTTCTTAAGAGAGGTGATAAGTACGGCACATGTGGTTGAGTTTCCACTTGATGAGGTCCCTGACTCAGTCCCATTTTAAGATTTCCAAACCTGGAAGGATTTGTGGATTCTGGGCATTTTGAGATTGTCTATTCTCACATACTCTTTTGAAGCCCCTATGGTCGGCACCCTCAGCGGAGACAAGGCCTTGGAGCCTGAGCTTTGGTCGATCCTCTCTCTGTCCCCTCTGTGCTTCCTGTGGCAGGCTTCCCCTGGGCTGCCACCAGGGACTTTTCTATCTTGTGTTCCCGCTTCCTTGACAACACCCACCCATGCTCCAAGAGGATCTGGGTACTGGGTCCCCTTGGCTGGCAGGGCTCTGAGCCTGGAGGGAGAAAGGGGGGACCTGGCCTTATCTGGACAAGGGGGTAACAGCGCTCACCTCCCAGGGCTGTGTGGGTAGAGGTCACACAGCTAAGGTGCTCATGGAAGGGCTGGCTACCTGACAGTGACTCTGTTACCTTCAGCGGCTTTCCTGGGCATGTCCCTGCAGTTAGACCCCGGAGAGCAGCGCCCCTGTCCCTGTTAGCATTCTGTGACTATACCCTCTGCCACCCACACCTGTCTGTGGCAGGTGCTCAAGGCTGTGTACCGCTTGCCTTTGCAGCTGGGAGCCCATCTCCGCCTGGTGGCCCTGAGAAGTGGCCTAAAGGCGTAGATAGTCTGAAGTAGGATCCGGGGTAGACACCCTGATCCTTCATGTGCAAGGACAGCCTGAGCTAGAGAGTCCACCCCGAGCTAGAGAGTCCACCCCCATCTCCATGCCTTTAAAGCCACCATGAGCGAGGGCAAGGACAGAGATGGGCGGCACTGGGGCAGAGCCTTGGATGCTGTGGCGCACTTAGGCCCCTGCCCCGGGGAAAAGGGGAAAACCTGTTCTGCTCCAGGGATCGGCCTCACCTCATGCCACGCCCGGTCCCTCCCTACACTCTGCAGACGAGAGCAATTTCCCTGCAGCCCGGAAGGCGCCTCCTTGGAATGTTCCTCCCATCCTTCAGGCTCAGCTGACCCATCTCCCTGCTGCCTGCAGGACACTCCCACTGCCCCATGGGATCGTCCTGAGGTTCTAGGACTGCAGATGGGGCTCCCTCAGGAGACCCCGGGTTCCTTAAAAGCTCACGCTATGCTTTCCGTCTCAACTGCCTTTTCTCCCTAACAACACGCAGGAGGTGGTTGAAACCTTTTCACTGTGTGCATGACAATTTGCCTTAGCCGATCGAGTTTTACCTGCAGAAGTGAACCAGCAGTTAAGGGATCTGGTTTTAAATCTTTATGAAAATGCTTACTATGTAAAGAGCTCTTTGTTTGGAAAGTATGATTCCCGTGCTGAAGTGATGGCAGCCGCTGCGCTGGAGGCACCGCACCAGAAGCATCTTTCCCTCCGCACACGCCTCACCGTGCTCTCCAGCCACCCTCCTGTAGCAAGCTGGGTGTCCCCAGCAGTAGGAAGCCAGGGGGCTGCTCTGCAAGTCTCCCAGACCCAAGAGTTACCCTCCCAGCAACACCATTTCGACCACGCTGAGTTTGGCTTTTCTGTACTAAGAATTAAAACAGATAAAGGTAGTTTATTCTAAATATGAAACTATCAGGGGGTGCCTGGCTGGCTCAGTGGAGTGTGGATTCTTGATCTCGGGGTTGTTAAGTTCGAGCCCACATTGGGTCTATAGAGATTGCTTAAAAGTAAAATCTTTGTAAGTAAAAAAAAACCAAACCAAACGAAACCAAAAAACCCACACAAAACAACAAAAAATCCCAAACAAAACCCCACTTTATAAATCTGCAACAATCAACAGCTGCTCAAAGTAGCATGCACGCTCAGAGGATAGGTTTGGAGATGAGTTCCTGGAAGTCACCAGTGAGACCCCTGAGATCGTGAAGGGGCTAAGCAGGTGCCTGACCATGTGGGGTTCTGGGAGTCGTGTGGAATCTCGAGTTGTTGCTGCCGGTCACTGTCCACCCGCCCTGTGGGGTGGACTGCACACCTCTGTCACTGCCACGTGCTTTCCCGCCCCACGCACGGCAGGTGGGACCACGTGAGCTGCTCTGGCCAATGCGACATAAGCGACAGTGCCACGTGCCACGCCGGAGCTTCAGATTTAAAAGCGATCACGTGGTTCGGCCACTGTGTTCTTGCCTTCCGCCGTGGGGCCAGTGGGACCCAACAGGAGCCGCTTCTCTTACTGGGATCTCCCAATGAAGCCCCCACACAGTCCCAGGGTCGTCACGGTCAGCCCACAGGCAACGTGTCATATGGGCGACAAGTGATCTTTTGCTTTTGCTGCCGCAGAACTGAGATGCGGGTTGCTGTTAGGGCCACCTCGTCCAGTAAGCTGTTTCGAGTCCTAGGGCGGTAACATTGCGAAGCGAGTACGAGGTAAGACCAAGGAATAAACAAGCGACATCGTGCGAGCCAAAGGGCTTTTTTACTTTTTTTTTTTTCTTTTCTACAGGCAGGGCAGGGGGAAGGTGGAATGATAAAACAAGGGCACAGCACCTGAAACCAGAAAAGCGACAGGGCTCCATTGCCCATTTGGAAATACGACGCCAGCTACGTACCCTCTGCCTCTTTCAATTTTATTTTCTATGCCTCAGAGAAGGAATGTCTGCCGAAGGAGCCCTGGAGAATCGAATGAGGCCAAAAATCTAACTGTGTGGAGCTATTCAAAAGCTAGTTTTTGGTGTTGGTGATAATTACTGACTCATGATGCATTTAGAAGATGACACATCACACAAATATCATCCAAATCATGTGTCATTTTCGGAGGTCGGTTAGAAGAGAATTTACACACTCAAGGCATTAGTTTTTGTACAACTGCCACACTACTTTTAAAATAATTAACCCCAGGGTGCCCGCATGGCTCCGTTGGTTAAGAGTCTGCCTTCGACTTAGGTCATGGTCCTGGGGTTGGGCCCCATATCGGGCTCCATGCTCAGCGGGAAGCCTGCTTCTCCCTCTCCCTTTGCCTGCCGCTCCCCCTGCTTGTGTTCTCTCTCTCTGACAAATAAATAAAAACTTAAAAAAAAAAATCTAAAAACAAAAAGAATTAACCACTTCAAACAGTCCCATAAACAGCACTCATGGGGGAGCCCTGCCACCTTTGAGGGGCATGCTCCTGGCTTAAGGTGACATTCCCTGCAAGAGTCCCTCACCCACCTGTAACTCGGACCATTAATGGGTTTGAGGCTTTGGGGTCTGTTACTGGAGTTTTCAACAGGACTCTCCTGTTTTCTGCAGAGGAAGGACAAGTGGGGAGAACCAGTATAAGCCTGAATTTGAACTGGAAGAGGCTTTGCACAGGATGGAAAAAAGGACAGAACGGTGTGGTATTTACAGGTGCATAAATCCTCCTTGACCACCAGTCCTGACCACCGATCAATCAAGAAGTCCTGAGAGTGTGGCCTCAGAAATCGATTTCAGAATTATGATCCTTTCCTTCCTTTGACGCTTTGGCCTTAACGGACATAATCCCTTTGCTTCCAGCATGGACACTGTAGGCCAGTAGCCAGCACATCTCCGTAACTATAGCTTCTCTTTGCCATGGAGCGTGATGTGTCCTCTACAGGGGCCCCAGCTCACTGTCCCAGCACCCAGGAAAAACACACAGCCATTCTGCCCTAACAGCTTCTCCCCCCAGACCACCATCCACACTCCTCAGGCTATGGTCCCAGAACCCCTCCCCATGCGGCCCTTGACGTACACTAACTTCACCTCCCACCAAATCCCACCACTGACCATGCTTGTCCACACCGAGCCTCGGTTTCCCCAACACGCCATGGCCCTTCATGCCTCTGGGTCTTTTGACAACCCCTTCATGCCTCTGGGTCTTTCGATGCTAGGTCCTCTGCCCAGAATGCCCTTCACCCCGGGCATGAGGGAAGCCAACCCTCCCTCACGAGTCAGTCTAGGTGATGCCTCCTGACTTCCCCAGGCCCCACTCGTCACTCGGTCCCTGTGGCACCTGAGCTCTTTGTAACTCCCTCTCTGCGTACTTCCCACACTGTGTGATGATGACCCACGTGCCTGAGCCTCCTCTCCACCACCCTGTGGTCTCTCCCAGGCCAGGGGCTCTGGACCCCCACATCCGGGTCCTAACTAACACGGGGGCTGCCTGGAAAGGATCCGTGAGTGAGTGCGGGCCGGTCCCGGGCGGAGACAGCCGCATGGACTCAGGACTCCTTGGAACTCACTGCCAAGTTTTGCAGCATTGGTCACTTTGCAGAATCGGAGTGGAGAAGGCAGTTTCCTATAATTAAGAGCTTCAAGGAGGCTTTTACTAGCTCCCATGTAGTCCAGTCTAAAAAGTGGGAAGCATGAGAGCCAAGCCCGGGCCTAGCTTAGGGAAGAGCAGGCTTCCTCCTCAGAACCAGAGAACCCCTGGGAGGTGGTGGCGGGGGGTGGAGTTGGAGATGAAATAACCAGGTGACGTTGTCTCTAAATGGAGAAGGTAAGACGTCGTCGGGGCTTTAGGTGAGTATTACGAAGGACTGTGCCTCTAACTGGGCCGAGCACCTTCAAGGCCCACAACACTTGGTAGCTGCTGTCATTTGATACTGAATGTCCTGCTTATATACCATATACCCCCCCGAGGGTGGCCTCGGTCTGGGTGTCACGGCAGCCCCACACTAGGCCTCAGTGATAAGGATGCTGTTCCTTGGCCCCGCCCAGCTGGATCACCCCCCTGGGCCACACACGGGCGCCGTCACGCCAGCTGTGACACACAGAGACAACGGTGTGGTCTTTATACTTAGGGATCGTCCAAAAAAATACACGTACTGGCCTCACTGCTGAGCCGGTGTTATCTATTCTGAAATGCAAAAGGCTCACTTCCAGGGAGTTGCCCAGGCCTTGCCAGGCGCAGGTGGTCGGGAGGGCAGTGCCACAGGGGGCCAAGGGCCTGGGCACGGTGTCAGAAGATCAGGGGCAAGTCCCCGCTCCAGCTCCAGCACAGGTGTGCTACCTTGGCCCCTGACTCACCTCTGTGCCTCCATTTCCTTTTCTGCAAAATGGGGAGAATAAAACTTGGTTGCTGTGAACAGGGACGGAGGCCCCGGACTAGCAATACTGCTTCTCAGATGTGGAAACCGACTAAGCCCAGAGCTGGCCAGGCCCCTGGAGAACCCCTCCAAGGCTACAATGACATCCCAGCACCATGCTCAAAGCCATGCAGTCAGTCAAAGAATGTGTGCTTGGAAGGAACCGAGCCTTGGGCCTGAAGCCAGTCCTGGGACATGCTTGCTGGATGATTTGGAGGTGGGTTCCTTAGACTATTTACCCCTCGGTCTCTCCATCTGTCTAGGGAATGACTCCCTCCTTGCTGATTTGTGAAAATGAACCATGAGAATCTCCCACATCAAGTAGCTGGTACAGTCTGGAGGGTACAGAAGCAGAGGAAACACCAGTAACTTTTCTAGAAAAAAATCCAAAGGCAGCATTCTCTTCCCAGTGCCCCATTGACTATCCTCCTACTCTGATTCAAGCCTTGGGGACAGAGAGACACTTAAACAACATCTAAGATACCACGGGGGCAATGGCCCACTCGTGAACAACCCACCAGCCTGAGCCCCAGGAATGTACAAGCTAATGATTTAGAAATAAACACGGACCATTAACAGAATTTTCAAATCGATGTGCTCTACTTGTCTATAGGCTTGTAAGGAGCAGCAAGAAGCTTCAGGGATGAGAATGGATCTGTCTCACTCTGCATCTTTCAAAAGCAAAACAAGATTTGAGGAGCCGCGGGACCCACCGTAGGTCAACAGAGAATGACCAGGATCCCATCAAAAACAGATGTGTACAGGGCCACAGCCCTGGCGTTCTAACTTTATTTGAACACGGTCATGTAAGATGAAGGCATATGTTTTCTGGAGCGAGATCACAGTGACAGAGAGCACGTTTGCTATGAGCCCTGTAGGAGACACGAGAGGACCCTGGGGTGGAGGGAACCCCTCTTGCAGCACCCTGATCACCCTTGCAGCAATGCAGAGGGAGAAGAGACTGGGAGCAGGTCTGGGAGCCCAGCGGCCTCCACGAGCTTTCTCAGGATCACATTGCACCGTAACCTCCAGCTCATAGACGGAGTCCCATGAGGAAGAATCACACCCACCATACTTCCCATCACAGGGAACAGAATGAGACTACCTGGAAATCTCTACACAGCTCAAAGCAGGATGAACAGATCCCACAGGGCAGTTATGGTTGGTTAGAAAGGCAATGCAGT
Source organism: Spilogale gracilis (assembly GCA_004023965.1). NCBI lineage: Eukaryota > Metazoa > Chordata > Mammalia > Carnivora > Mephitidae > Spilogale > Spilogale gracilis. Next base: position 51,841 of record PITA01012126.1, on the reverse strand, counting down.
GTAGACGTGGGTAAACCATGCACAGTTGCTTCTTATATAAACTGATGGAGTATTTCTTAACTACCTGCCACCCCCTCCCGCCCCCCGCCCACCTTGATCAAGTGTCTAAGAGAAGAAAACTGGAGAAGTCCAGAGAAGACAGTGGAATGAAGGGCGAGCGGGGAAATAAGGATGTGGGGCCACAAGAAGAAAACTGTGGCAGAGGATAGCAGGAGAAATACTGTAAAGACTGTGAAAACAGTAATTAGCATCACTTCCTTTACCGCTGGCCACGCACGTCTGACGTTCTGGCTGTCACCACGGATCTGAAGGGCTGCTGTGGGGAAGAAGGATTAGCGATCCTCTCTATCCCCAGAGTGCAAAACCAGAACCAACAGGTAGAGGCTACAAGGCAGATCACAGCTTCCCAGTGGGAAAGCCTCTGCCAACAGCACAGGCCTTCAGGGGTAGACCGTGTGGGCCACCTGAATTGCTTACCGGTTTGTTCATTCTTTCACTCGGTCAACAGCATCATTTAGGGGTGGCTAAAATGTGCCAGGCAGTGTGCTATCCTAGCCTCTAGGACAGGGGTCGGACTAGAACCAACCCCTGTCCCCTCCAAACCTCATGGGAAAAATCACAGCAGGGGTGCGGAGGAGGAGGAAGGACCTGCAGGGTTTTTTAAATCTTTTTGTTTTCTTATCTGAGATTTCTGAAATATAGTTTTTGTGAAAAGATAATATATGTATATAGTAAAAAAAAAACCCTCAGAGGTATAAAAACATACAGTGTTCAGCAAGGTTACATAATATAAGATCAATACACAAAAATCAATTGTCTTTCTATACACTAGCCATAAACCATCTGAAAGTGAGACTTTAAAATGTTCATGGACTGGGAGACTTAATAGTGTCAAGATGGCAAAAGTCCCAAATCGATCTCCAGATTCAGCGCAGTGCCTGTCAACATCTCAGCCGGCTTTCTTGCAGAAACTGGTGAGCTGATCCTTAAGATTTGTACTGAAATGCAAGGGATCCGAAACAGCCAAACAGTCTTGAAAAAGAAAAATGAAGGTGGGGGACTCACACTTACCAATTTCAAAGCTTACTGCAAAGCTACATCAATTGCTAATGTGTGGCACTGGCATGTGGACAGACATGCACTTAGATCAGTGGAAGAGACTTAAGAGTCCAGAAATAAACCCTCACATTATAGTTAACTGAATTTTGACCTGGGTGAGAAGACAAACTCAGTGGGGAAAGCACTACCTTTCAAGAGGCAACATAAGAACAAGTGAATATCTACTTGCCAAAGCAGGTGGGACCCTGACCTCACACTGTATGCAGAAATTAACCCAAAATGAATCAGAGACCAAAATGTAAGAACTGAAACTACAAAACCCTTAAAAGGAAACACAACTATAAATCTTTGTGACCTAAGACAGAACACCAAAAGCACAAACAATAAAAGAAAAATAGGTAGGTTGGATTTCAACAAATTTAAAACTTATGTTACAAAGGATACTATCAAGAAAATGAAAAGACAACCCACAGAATGGGAGAACATTTTTGCAGATCATGTATCTGATGAGGGATTAGTATACAGAATATATAAAGATCACTCACAACTCAACAATAAAATGACAAATAACTGAATTTGAAAACAGACAAAAACATCCAAACAAACATTTCTCCAAAGAAGATACACAAATGGCCAATAAGCACATAGAAAGATGCTCAACACCAGTGGTCATTAGGGAAATGCAAATCAAAGCCACAATGAGATACTGCTTCATATCCACTAGGCTGCAGGGGTAAGTGTTAGGGAGGAAGGAGAGAAATTGGAGAGAAATTGGAACCCTCGTACACTGGTGATGGAAACATCAAAGGAGGCACTCTGGAAAACAGCTTGGCAATTCCTCAAACTGTTAAACACAGAGTTACCATATTAGTCAGCAATTCTACTCCTAGGTACACATCCAAGAAAAATGAAAACGTATCTGTGCAAAAACTTGTATATTTCTGTGCTGTTTGCAGCAGCATTACTCACAACAGCCAAAAGGTGGCAGAAGCCCAAATGGCCATCAACTGACAAGCGATAAATAAAAGGTGGCCCATCTATACAGTGCACTAGTATTCTGCCATAAAAAGGGATGAAGTGCTGATACATGCTACAACACATATACATCGTGAAACACGCTAGGTGAAAGAAGCCAGCCACAAAGACCACATGGGGTGTGATTTTATTGATACGCAATGTTGAGAATGGCCAACCCTGTAGAGACCGAAAGGAAGTCAACTAGTGTTTGCTGGGGGCAGGGGGTGGGAGGGAGAATGGGAAATGACTGCGAATGAGTACAGGGTTTCTTTTTCAGGTGATGAGAATGTTCTGGAATCACACAGTGCAGCAGTGATGGTGGCATAACTCTGAAAAAACTAATAACCACCTAATTGTAAGAAGAAAACAGAAACAACAAAAAGTGTAAGAATACAGTGAAAAGTAGGTCTCCCACCCATCCACGTCCACCTTCCCTAGCTGCCTCGCTCGCCGGCAAAGATTCTCTTGTGTATCTTTCCAGAAATACATTATGCATTTACAAGCGTCTGCACAGATTCTTCCTTTTTTAAAAATGCAGATGGTAGAAGAGGCATCCGCATGGCACAGTCAGTTGGACATCTGACTCTTGGTTTTGGCTCAGGTCGTGATCTTGGGGTTGTAGGATCGAGCTGCACGTCGGGCTCTGTGCTCTGTGGGAGGTTGGTTTGGGATTCTCTCTCCTTCTCCTGCCCCTCCTGCTTGTGATGGATCGATCTCTCTCTCAAAATGAATGAATGCAAATGGGAGACTATGACAGATACAGTTCTGCAACTTGTGTTTTGCACACTTAGGTAAGTTCTAAGGAGGAGAATGAACTTCCTTCGCAGTGGGAAGGTGGGGGCCACGGGGGGGGGCAGGGGAGCTGTGTGAACACACAGCGCGTGCTGCCTTTCAGACAGGTGTGGGGCTTGCTGGGTCTGGAGCCCGAGTGGCTTGGAGGAAGGGAGGGTCGGGGCTAGGCCAGGGGCCCAGCTTCATGCTGAGAGGTTAAGAATGTCAATCAGGAAGTGACAGCAAGTGAAGGGATCCCGCTATAGGAAGGCAACTGCGGGTGGGACGTGGAGGAGAAGAGGTGAAGGAAATCGTGTGTCGGGAAGGTGGGAGCCACAGCAAGTGAGGTGAGGGAAGCAGAATTCCCAGGGTCTACTGGCAGATGTGGTCCCCTCAGAGTTCCAGCTGGGGTGACTGGGGGCTGATCATCTCCCCTGAGATGGGAGACACAGAGAGGTGTGTGTCTGGGTGTTGGTGTGGAAGTAATAAGTCTGCAAGAGGTCACAGGGGAGCTCCTGGGAGAACTGATGTTGAGAGAGGCCCAGGTCCAAGACCAAGATTTGGGGCCATCGGCCCCTAAATGGCCAGAAGAGGTTGACCAGGATGGGATGGGTGTGAGTGAGGGCCCCAGAAGGCTATGGTTGCATCCCAGGAGCTCAGCGGTATTTGGGAGATGGAAGGATCTGGAGAATGCTATGATCAAGAACTCCACCTCGCATCTGGGGGGAAGATTTTCCATGACACAGATGAGACACTGAAAGGACCCACTCCCGGTCATGCTGGTAGAAGATGAAGTCAGGAGTCCAATCCAGATGCATCTGATTCTGAAATCTGTGGCTTGTCGGGTTTGGTTTTCTCTGCAGCTCTAGGGCTCCTCCACGGGAAGGAGCCACCGCAGGCCGGGCTAGGAGGGAACATGGGACAGAAGCCAGGGGACAGTGTGAAGGAGGAAGGTGCGGCACAGGTCCTCTGGGCCAGGCCTCCGGGCCCCACGTGCCGGCAGCAGCACGCTCCTGTGCTCCCACAGCAATGGCGCGTGTCTGCTCACGTTTCAAGAAAACACCTGCTCCGAGATTTGCCCTGGGAGGAGGCCAGGCCCCAGGGCTCTGGATCAGACTTGCCCTCCTGAGTCCCTGGACTCTAGGCCTGAGGATGGAAGGGGCTTGAGTCTGGAGATGGAGGGGCTCCCCGGGGAGCATGGCTCTGTCCCAGGTAGGTGCCAAGTCCTTCTCTTGATAGCTCCAGGCAAGAATCCTTTCCCTCGTGCTCATTGACCGTAGGCGGCCAGGTTTCTCTCTTGTTATGCTGGAGGGCAAAGAGTAGGCCTCACGGGTCCCCCCATCTTCTCCTACTTCGGAGGCAATTTCAAAACACTTTGCAAGTCTTCTAGAATAAGCACAGGCATTAGAGTTAGATGATGGCATGCAAGACTAGGCTCTAAGGCCGGCAAGCTGTGTGGCTTTGAGCAAGTCACTTGACTTCTCTGCGCCCACTTGCTCCTTGCTATAGAAATGATCAGAAAACCGCTCAGGGCTGCACCTTCATGCAGACGAAATCAGATAACATATGTGAAGCTTCCGTCACAGAGCTGGAGCCGACACGTTCTCCTTCCTCTCCCCAAGGGCAGCACTCAGAGCCAGCATGTTTTAGCATACCCTGCTCTCCGGGTTCGCCTCCTTTCCCATAACTGGGCTAAGCCAACACGAGCTCCTGGGTGGACCTCACCCGATCTTACCGTCTTCACGGTGACAGGGGACGCGGCAGTGTCAGAACAGGAGGGTCCACGGTGAGGAGGGGAGATGAGTGAGGGGTCGCTGGCCCACCCGGCTAGGTTGACTCTTCCTGCTGGCAACATGGGAGGCTCTGGAAGTTGTAGTTAGATGAAACACCGGTCACGCCCCCTCCCGTGGCAGTGAGTGGAATGAGCATCTGACTGAGTCCAAACACCTGGGTTCTAACCTGCGACCTGCTCAAGCCACTTGCGACCTTGAGGCTCGTCTGCACAGGTGGCTGCCTGCCAAGCGTGTGACTCAAAGTCCCGGCGGGGGTGGGCTCCTGCAGTCTGGGGTCTGCAGCACCTGCTGGAGGTGGTATTTAGTGCCGCGAGGGTGGCATTCGGCTGGGTGTAATGAGGCTCCAGGGAGCCACAGCTCACGGGACAGGTGGGACCGAGAGACAGCGACGGGGGCGGGGGGGGCTCATGAGCATGGAGCTGAGCGGTGGCTGGAAGGGGAGCACAGACCTCACCTCCAGACACCCACCCTGCTCAAGCTCCCAGCCACCTGTGCATCGGGTCCCTCTGGCTGGCAATAATGTCGCTAGCACAGGGCAGTGGGTAAGGCTGTGGGGTTCATGGAAATGGGAACTTTGAGACATAAAATGCTTTGCAAATAACTACCAGCAGGAGAGCAGTGGAGTAGTCTGAAATAGACTGGGGGAGAGATGGAACGTGGGATACTCCACATGCGGGCAATGAACTCGGCTGGGCTCTCGGCTGTGATCAAACCGTGTCCCCGAGCTCCCTCCCAGGGCCACACACACATGTTCTCGGACCCCCCCTTTAACCATCTGCTCTGTGGTGTCAGTTTCATGTAAGGCATTACTGCATTAACTTAATGGAACATAAGTAAAACCCAATTAACATCCAGACTGAGTTTTTCCAAGGGAAGAGAGACCCGCAGAAAATAAAATATCCTAATAACTTAAATTCAAAGCATTCAAATAAATACTACATGGCTATTACAAGTTGGATTGGGTCTAGCCCAGGAAAAAAAAAAACAACAAAAAAACGCAAAAACTATGAGACAAATACCACTTCTCATCGTCACTGAAAAATCTATTCCCCCCCCCATCCTTCACATTTATCCTATGAGGGAAAAGAGGCACCGAGAGGTCAACAGACTTGGTGAAAGCCAAGGTCACTGGTAAGTCAGGCCTCAAACAGTGGTCTTACAACTCTGGGCCCTTATCTTCAGATCACAACTGCCTCCCAGTCTCACATGATTCCCTGCAAAGTTCTGCAAGTGTAAGCAGATAGAAGAGGGCCTTTTTTATGGACAGAGAATGCTTTTGATTTATACACCAGGGGTGTTAACTCTCCATCTTACCATCCATCCATCCATCCATTTGTTCATCCACCCATCTATCCATTCACCCACCCACCCACCCACCCATCTCTCCATCCACCCACCCATCTCTCCATCCACCCACCCATCTATCCACCCACCCACCCACGCATCCCTCCACCCACCCACCCACCCCATCCATCCCTCCATCCACCCATCTATCCACCCCAAAGCTTATGGACAGCCTGCTGTGTGCCTAGCACTGTGCCACATGAGGACACAGATCCTGCTCAACTATTAAGTGCCATGAAAGCAGCATGTGAGTTAAGTACCTGCAGCAACAGACCACAGTCTAGTTCAGGGCCAGCCCAGCACACAGTGGGTGTTTGGCAAATACCAACTGAATGAAAGAACGAATGAGTAAATGCTGTCCTCCAGAAGCTTATGGCTTGGAAGGGGAGACTGCCAGAGAGTGTGACCTGAGTCAGCGAGGCCAGGGTCATCTCCTGGCCCCAATAGTGTGGTGGAGCAATGAAGGGGGTGGCTTCTGCCAAGGTGACCCCCACTCTAGCAGCAGGAGTGCCCTGACGCGGAGCCTGCTTCCAGAGTTGTCAAGGAGCGAAAGCGCAGGGTGCGAGACCCGAGGCTCCTTTCGGGCACCTGCACAGATCCTTTCAGGGTGCGGGAACTTGAGTTCCTTTCCTGTGACCCTCCAGTCTCTAGAGGCTCCAGTGCTGAGCCAGCTCTGCCGACACAGCTTTTGACTCACTTATTCTAGAACCCTCTGACTGCCCCTTCTCCATTCTAACGCAGTTCATTTCAGATCACCTGACGCTTCCCGGGGACCTACCGCAGGCCAGAAAACCCTCCAAGCCCTCCTTCAGGAGCAGGGTCTGCTGGGGAACCCTGCGGGAGCCCCGTGTCTGGGCAGCCTGTCTCGGGGTCTCCGGCAGAGGTAAATGAATGCGGGGGAGGGCCCACCGCACGCGGGTCCGTGCTATAAACATCCAAGGCCTCCGCCGACAGTTACCGAGAGGATGTTAAAAATAATTATCCACTGAAAATATTAGATTTGCCCTGGATTGTTCATTACATACAATGGCTTAATAGGACTTTTATTGAATAGCTGCAGAGCTCTGGGCCGAAATCAATTTGCCATACACTCAGAATTTTGATGTGTGCTGTTGACTTCCACAACACGGAGCAATCTGTAATAGCTTCGGCTCGCTGTTGTTTCCAAAGCTCCTGCTACATCACAAGCATTTATTTCTGACCACAAAATTACATTTATTCAACAAAAAGCAGCTCCGGGTCTTTAAGAGGTTAACTTCTGGAGTGCTTGGCGGCTGGCCAGCCCCCGGCTGAGGCGAGGCGCGGGCGCAGGGGCACATGCGGTGGTGGCCGCGCCGGGCGGGCGGCCGTGATTAATGGGCCGCTGAGTGCGCCCCTTTCCGTATGCACACGGCTCGCTCCCCTGCTTCCATAGATCACGGGCTTAGCCTCCACATATCTGACTGAAATTGAATTTGGCTTCTCTCTCAACCGTTCATTTCCTATGTTAGGCAAGGTTATAGCCTTTTCTGCATGAGCAGAACCAACCCAGCTGCAGCTACAGAGGAGAGAATGTGTTTTCAATTAGGAAGCTGGCCCGCACACTGAACCACAGTCCTGCCGCTCCCCTAATTGAGCCGTCATGGAGGGAGCCTCCAGGAAGATACTGTACAGCGCCGGGCCTTCGGACGGCACTGCAAGGTAATTAAAACACGGTCACCGTCACCACCACGGCCATCGCAAGTGTCACTGCCATTACCTCAAGTACCATACATGTGAAAAGGCCTGAGAGTCTGCAGGTGGCTGTGTGGGCCGAGAAACAGGACCCCCTACCCCCTGGAAAGGGGTCAGGATAGCAGGTAAGGCTGGGGTCCTCGTGAAGCCCAGTCTGCCCCATAGTCACCTGTCAGGGACACTGGGTCCCAACTCACAGATGGCCCCGGTGCCTCTGCGAGAAGCAGCCTCAACTGTTCTTGTGGGTCCCCAGGAACGTCGCGGGGAGCCTTGCACAGAGCCCCCACTGAGTACTTATTAATGGGGGAGGGCGTGACGTGGTGAGACATTCAGCAAAGAGGGTTTGCTGAGCCAGCACAGTAGGGCAAGGAAGAGGGTATGAAGTTGGAGAGAAGATGTGGGCCCTCAAAGGAAAAAGGGAGAAACTCGACCTGAGTTGGATCTTCAAGGATGGAAACGATTCTTACAGGTGAGGAAGAGCAGAAAGTTCTAAAAACAGAGGCCACGACTTCAGGAGAAGGTCAGAGGCAGGAAACCACAAAGCATGTCTGGGGACAGGAAATAGACCTGTCTGGCCGGAGGAGAAGCCATGGACCGAAAGCCTGGAAATATTCTCGAAGCTCCATCAGGGAGCGCCCTACCTGCCTGTGAGAGGTGCTCGTATGGCTGGAGCCAAAAATCTTGGCCTTGAAAGGAAGTGCCTGTGCAGGGAGCCCAGCCCAGTGGTTCCTAGGAGTGGCTACACGTGAGCATAGGGTGTGGACTTTGTCAAATTCCAACTGCTTGGGCCCGGCCCAGAGCAGCTGATTCAGAACCTAACAAGGGTGAGCTGGGGAGCAGACTTTCTGGGAACACGTGGAAGATTCTCTGGCAGCCCGTCCATCCCTCTGAGAACCAGGCTGGGGAACCAACAGTCTGGCCTAACTCTCTCAGTCACTAGCCTGCCTAAGACAGTGTGCCGCACTCGCTGAGTGTAGGCAGGGCACGGCCTTGCAGAAGAATGAGCAAGAGCGGACCACACTCCTGATGGTCCTCTGCCCCTGTCTGAATACACCCAGTGACAGGATACTCACTCCTTTACATGAGCCCTCACTCCATTTCTCAGTGACTCTAGCTGCTGACAAATGTCCTTTTCTGTCCTGCTGATGACGATTTACCTCAGTCAGGATCCATCCACTGAGTCACACTGTTCTTCAGAGCTACCGGGCTCCCGCCACCTCTCTTGCTTGCTCACCCACTCGTTTTACAGAAGAGCAAAGTCAGAGGGAAAGGTGGCCTGAGAGCTGCCCGAGGTCACAGGAGAGTGAGCAGCACCTCCCGGGCTGGCTCCCAGGTCCTTCCGACTCCCTGTGATGTGTCCTCTGGAGTAAAGCATGCGGACGCCCTGGCTTTATTTAGACGTGGCCTTTAGCTCTGAGCATGGAAGTACGTTACAGCACAACCAATACTGGCGACACGACATCCTTGCAACTCTCTGCAACTGTTAGTGGAGTCACGGACTATTCACTCACCGTGAATCCGTTTTTACCTATTCGTTGATTAAAATCTGTCCAGTGGCCCTGCAAGTGGGCACGGGCCTTGGACTGCCAGGCCTTTCTTCAGGCTTCCGGTGCCCACAGCTCAGCTCCCGCTCAGCCCACGGCCTACCTGGTTCTTCTCACCTCTCTGGTCTCACTCCGCATGCCACCTCCAGGTACAGGACTCCCAGACCACAACGGTCCTGAAGAAGCCACCCCTTTCCACCTGCTTTCCCATCTGACATGACTCCCTGTCTTTATCACGTTTCCCTTCACTAGGACACAGGCTGCAAGGCATCTGGGGCTTGGCGGCCAGTGTCCAGGGTTCTATCCTTAGCTCCCACTTGGCCCAGTGCTGTTTGCAGTCAGAAGGTTTCACTGGATGAAAGAACGGAAGAGGGATCAGAGAGGAAAACCCAGCATGAGAGGGGAGGCAGAGTTTTGCGTGGCCCGGCTGCAGCTCAGAGTCTTGTCGGTGCGTGGACCTGCGGTAGTGAGGCCAGCTTTGACGGAAGATTTGGTCCCTCGTGTGGACCAGGTGGCAGGAAGGACCAGGACTCGAGCAGGAAGTCATCTGCAGTTCACGGGGCCCTGGTCCTCCAGGAGGCGCAGAACAGTCTGCAGTGAAGTGTGCCTGCCCGCCATTACAGATATTTACGTGCACAGGGGACTGGGTGTGGAGGGCAGCATTCATAAAGGTAGGGCTGATCAGAAGAGGAGGGGAGCCTCAGGAACATGTGCAAAGCACTGTGCACAAGATGAACACCCACTGTCTTTATCAAAGACCGGGGAGCGTGACTAAGATGACGGAGGGCAGAAGGCATCACTTCCCCATTCCCCGAGTGGTATCAGAGGCATCAATGTGCGTCCCAGTGCTGCCATGATCACCGTGTGCCTCTGTGTGGTCCTTTCACTCTCTAGGCATAGCTTCATCATCTGTAAAACAAGGACAATGCTTTCCCCGCACCCACCCAGTGCACACGCACTAGGACCAAGGGGTGGGCGTACAGAGGCCACCCAGATGCAGAAAGTCTAGAGAGAGTGGGTGGACACCAACAAACCCACAAAGACAAGGCACAAAGCACTCTGGCTGGAAGAAGGTATTACAAGAGAAACAGGAAGAGGGCCTCGGTGCAGGCTGGCCGTCAGAGGAGGGCTCTTGAGGGCACAATAGCTGAAGCAAGCACCAAGGGAGGGGCTGGGCCACAGCCAGGCTGGGGACCCTGAAGGCCAAGGTCATGGTTCCGTGTCTGCCTCAAAGGCACAGGGACCATGGGAGGGCCGTAAGCAGGAAGTGACGTGCTCCTGCTCCCAGCTGAGGCACCGAGCAAAGGTGGAGGTGGAGAAGGCAGGAGCTGGAATGCGGACCGGTTCAGAACGACTCACTGCGGTGGCCTCAGTGACACGTGACAGCTCTGGACAGGCTGTGGGTGGCAGGAATAGAAAGATGCGGGCAGATGAGGGCACTGGGAGGAAGGACGGAGGAGAGCAGGGTAGACGGGAGGGAGAAGGCGTCCTAGATTTCCAGCGGAGGCTGCCAAGTGGATTGCAGGGCCATTCCTGAGAATGGAGAGAAGACAGGAGAGCCCAGAAGGGACTGGAGCCGGAGACGGGATGGCTGCAGGCTCACGGAGTCCTTCCCGTGGACCCTCTGAGAGGTACTACGTAAGAGGTGGTCTCACATGAGCCTGGGACGCAAAGGAGATGGAGTCAGAGCCCGCCACCTGAGTTTTCAGCAGACGGATCCTGGGAGAGGACCTGCCATCACTCAGAGGTCCAGAAGCCAAGGAGCTGCCCAAGAAGACTGAAAATCAATAGCTGGAGAAGAGGACGGAAAGCCCAGAGGGATTACCATCGTGGGATGTCAGAAGAGGGACCAACAGCGAGAAGAGCTATCGGGCGGGCTGAATGTCCCTGATTTGAGACAGCCATGGACAAGGGTCAAAGGTGAGGGAGCAGACGCCAGACCAGGGGGTGGGGGTGGGGTAGGGGCTAAAGAGTCAAGGACACACACGGGAGTGAAGAGAGCTCTCAAGAGAAGCCTGGCCCAGAGGGCTGGGGGATAAAACAGGCACTTGCCCACTCACTCTGCATCAAGATGGAACATGCTAGTGCTTTTACAGAATACAGACGAGCAGAGACCGAAGACCCAGGATGGGGGTCCCTGCCAGGTTCTGGTTTCTCAGGCCAGAGACGAAGGGGCAGCAACCTCCCAGTGCTGTGAGGATGGGGCGAGCTTATGTTCTGAAAGCACCCTGCATAGCACATGGATGCGCTTCACGTCCCACAAATGCTATTTCGGATACTCCCACAAATGTGCCTTCCCACACCCCCCGTACCCCCCTCACCCCGCCTTCCCACATGCACGGCCTCACCGGAAGCATCCACTTGCCTGGAGGTTAAAATTTACCATATGTGAAATGCAAAGAGGGGGACAACATTTAGCTCTTCACACACCTAAATATGATCCTGTAGCTACTGCCTCATAAGCCCGATTCTTCCTTTTTGAAAAAAGTTGTTCCTGCTTACAAAAGTATATAAAGTATGAAAAAAACAAAAACAAAAACCCAGAAACGAGCATCTGTAACTAGGGACACTGCCATGACCTTTGAAACCCTCCTTGGGCCTAGCTTGGATAACCTGTATCCTGAATTTCCTTAACATTTTCTTTATGGTTTTATTACATAATAAAAACATACACCATACTCCTGAACGATGTCAGCTTGGCAGTGCCTGTTTTCTCGTGTCATTCATTCTCCCCTGCTAGAATGCTCTCTGCCTAGTCTTTCTACTGCTGATGGACGACGCCTTGTTTCCACTTGTTTACGAGTTTCAAACACTCCTGCCTTGGCTTCCTGGGGCCCATGTTTCAGCTTATTTAGAATTTACACTTAGGAGTGGAAGCGTGGGGTCAAGGTGGGTGTGCTTCAGCAGTTCTAGTATCTGATGTCTTCACAGCAGTTACACAATTTACACTCCTATCTTGGGTTTTGGATTCTGGCCAATCTGGAAGCAACGAGATAGCTGCATTCAACTTATTTTAACTTGCGTTTCCCAAAGAGGTTGGCCATCTTCTCATGAATTTGTTGACCACTCTGATTTTCTCTGAGGATGCTGTCCGTGGCTTTTGCCCAGTTTTCCTATTGGGACGTTTGTCTTTTTCTTATGAATGGGTCAAAGTTGCTAATACTTTCCTAATACTAACCCTTTGTTAACTATGTGTGGCAACTGTCTCCTGATCTATGAGACACACCGCCTGGGACCAACCGCCTCCCCCTCCCGCCCCTGAGTCTGGAGGGCCCTACAGAGCACCATTCACATCACAGACATTTGGTCTTTACTATGAAAAAGATTCAGAGGAGTCTGGGTGGCCAACAGATAAAGCAAACTTCTTGAGATAGGTGGAGCTCTTTCCTAATTGACACAAAGGTAAAACTGATTGAGCAGTGCCCCAGGCTTATTCTGCCACCTTCTGTAGATTGCCTTTCCCTGATTCATAAATAAATAGGTAAATAAAGCTCTTACTTAAAAACTTTTAATGTAGTCAAAACCTAACAATTTCTTCCTTTACGGTTTCTAAGAAATCCTACCCAACCCAAAGTCATCATTATGCTCTATTTTCTTCTACAAGGTTTCAAGTTTTGCCTTAAATCTTCACCTGTAATTTGTGTTTGCATATGGTGTGAGGTATGGATCCAATCTCACTTAATTCCATAAGGATAACCCATTGTCAGAGGACCATTTACTGAAAAATCTGTCCTTTGCTCACTGATCTATAGTCCCGTCTTTGCAACACTCATGGCTTCTCTATATGCATGAGTCAGTCAGTTCCTGATTTCTTTATTATGTGCCACCATGGTATTTATCAATCCCTGTGCCAACCACTGGTAGCCTTTTGTCACGTGGCAAGGCAAACCCTCCACCATGTCCGTATTTAATGCTACCTTCACCATTATGGACCACTGGCTCTTGCTTATCACTTCTGGAATCAGTTTTTCCAGAGTTTTGTGAAAAATAGTTAAAATCTGGATTGTAATTCTAATGACTCCCTCATATCAATATGGGGGAAACTGATTACTGTTAATAATAGTGAGAATTTCTATCCTTGCATACATTCTGTCCCTCTATTTAAGTTCCCCTAACTATCTTTCAGTATAAATGATCTACTTTTCTCCAGAAAGGGTTCTTATGCTTTACTGTATTTATTTCTAGATATCCTTTACTTTTTTGTCACTAACTCTAGTTGTATCCTTTCCAGTTTTCTGTCAATGTAGAAGTTACGCAATTACTTCAGCATATTGATTCTGTATCTAGCAACCGTGTTAAATAATTGAGGCTCTTTTGAAAAATGATGGTTTTGTCTCTAGTGTGATAATGCTTGAGTTCCTTCTTGTCTCCCATGGTAGCCGAGACTTCCAGTACAGTGCCGAGTAAAAGTAGCAACAGTACACACACTGGTTAGTCTTGCTCCTGATTTCCAAGGGAATATACACTTTTTAAAAGATTTTTAATCTACTTGACAGACAGAGAGTGAGCACAAGCAGGCCGAGTGGCAGGGAGAGGGAGAGAGAGAAGCAGGATCCCCACCGAGCAGAGTCAACATGGGGCTTGATCCCAGGACCCCTGAGCTAAAGGCAGATGCTGAACAGACTGAGCCACCCAGGTACCTGGGAATATTTTTGATATTACTGAGTGTAATGATTAATACCAATTTTTGGTAAATGCTTTTCCCAGGTTAAAGACGTTCCCCTCTATATCATATGGCTGGTAGGTTTTTGTTTGTTTGTTTATCATAAATAAATACTGAATTTTATCAAATTCTTTTCCTCTATTAAGATAATTTCTCCCTTTAATCTGCTGAGGATACTTATGTGCATTGATAAATTTTTCTAATGTTAAACCAAACAGCATTCTTGGGATACATGGAGCTTGACGGATTCCATTTACTAACACACCCCTTTGGGGACTTCTGTGTATCTATTCACAAATACGATGGACTTTGAATTTTCTTTTCTTGTGGTATTCTTGTTTGGTTTGGGTATCAAAGATACACTAGCTTTGCAAAAGGAGGTTACGAAGTGTTCTTTCTTTTTCTATTTTGTAAAGGAGTCTGCAAAAGAACAGAACTTGTCTGTTTCATGAATGATTGATAGGACTCTCCTGAAAACCGTCCCCACCTGATGGAAATGTTTCCATGATAGTTACAAGGCTACGCAGGGTTTCCATTTCTTCTTTAATCAGCTTTGGAGAATTCTAGTATTCCACAAATGTGTCTGTTTGGTTTAGGTTTTAAAATTTGCTGGCATGAAACTATATGATTCCCTTACTATCTTTTTAAATCTCTGCTGTGGCTGCAAAGCTACGCTGTTTCCATCACGAACCTTTTCTTTCCTGATTAGGAAGTCTCTTCAAAGAATGAATGTGCTGGTCTTTTCAGCTGTTTCTCTCTTGGGTCTTTTTTAAAAATTCTTATATATTTTTATTATTATTTATATTTATTATTTCCTTCTTCCTGTTCTCTCTGAGCTTATTCTGTTGTACTTCTCTAACTTTTTAAGCTGGATGCTCAGAGGTTTTCAGTCTTTCACTTCCTCTCTGATATAAGCATCTAAGTTATTTCTTAAGAGGATCTTCCTCCCTGACAGCACTTGGCTTGAGCATCCAGCTACCCTACAGCCAAGAGGAGGAGGGCCCAAGCCAGCTCTTTCTCCTCCTCAAACTTTTATACCAGGAACCCTTGTCAGGGAGAGAAGCAAGGAGGGGCAGAGACAATCTCCAAGACTTAAGCACTTTCCCAGAGAGTGTGTCACTTCACCAAAGGTGCTGTCTGAATTACTGTACTAAAATAAGTCTTAAATTGGATTGAGCATTGAGGTTAGCCCCCTCTCCCACACTCATCAGTTGGCCAGGCTTGTGAAACACGCAAACTTAGTATGGTAGCCAATCAGTCAATCACTTCATTAAATTTCAGTGTGAGCTAAATTTGATGACTTTCCTATAATGACTCTGAGTGACCGATGCAATCAGAGTATTCCTTATTGTCGCACCAAGACAACAAATACAGTTATTCACTGGTTTCTTTAAAAGTAGAGCTATTTCCTGAGCAGACGTACTTGGTGCCCCTTTCTCCTTATGAACACAGCACAACCTGAAGAAAGAAGAGAGGCAAAACGCCACCTTTGGAGGCCCTCATTGGTCAATCCTTTATTCCCCAGCCATTCTTGAAAGCCTTAAAACTTTTTAGTTCCCGCTGTGGCTGGTGCCTGAAAACAATGGCCAACGAGACAAGGCACCATGGTTGCCTTCACACATCTCACAGGCTAAAGGGGAAGAGAGACCAAGGGACAGGTGGCTCTTAGGCATGATGACCAATGCGTCAGGAGTCAAATGGGAGCACTGGGAGCACATGGTGGAGGGGACCCAGCTTACCATGTGCGTCTCAGGCAAGACCCTCCATGAGCAAGTGGCGTCGAAGTCGCAGGGAGCCAGGCACAGAAGCGGTTCAGCCTGTGCCAAGGCCTGGAAGCTGGCGAGGATGCCTGACACGCCAGGGCGTGGCAGAAATTCAGAATGGCGCGCATCCAGTGATATGCGGTAAAGAGTGAGAGGAGTCTAGAAAGGGAGGCAGCTGCCCAATCATGCGGGTCTCACCAGCCACAGGAAGGAAGATGTCTGGATCTACCCTGAGAACCACACAAAACACTGAAGGGAGTGAGTGGTGCACTGGCCAGGCTGGCGCTTCCCATGATGGTACAACACACTACAAATACACGCTCTCGCAGAAACTCTGAAGTCCTATGTGATTTCTCACTGCCTGAAAATTTTGTCTTGTTCTTCGTTTTTTCTTTTTGAGATATCAAATAGTGTAGTAATCTATACAAATTCCAAGGCAAAGAATATGTTTTCACAACACCATACCTTGTTCCAGGGGAACATGAGGACTTTTGGATAAACTCAAAGAATATATCCAGTAAATAAAATTACATTCAGCAGGCACTAACAAAGGACACCAGAGTAATCCCCTGATTAGAGAAGGCAGTGTTTTAGAAAAACAAGCTGAATAGATCCTGACCCATCAAAGTACCAAGACACACTGGCTTCTGGCCTTACTCATCAGAAAACCGACCCTGTTATATGATCCCCGCCTGTAGGCGCCCTCTGCTATGAACATTCCTTCTTCAGAAACAAGTAGGAGTTAGCCCTTTCTACTCAAATTAGCTTATTAGAAATCACAAACTATTTAATATAAACATAGCAATTACCAATGGTAAATACTAGCGGCACTACAAAAATATTTACTTTTCAAACAACATTAAAAAAAAAAAGGCAGCTAAGAAATCTTGATATATCTCGGACATTTTGAATTTAATATATCTGGAAGCACACCCACTACCCCATTCAGAATGTGGGGTAATTTAGAATATAAGTGGGTCACACTCCTAAAAGTGAGAGGGTGTGAAGACAGTGGGGGGAGTGGATGTATATAAATGTACACATGCCCATCCCTGAAGTACAACACATGAACTTGGTTGAATCCCAGGTCAGGAGCAGGGCAATTATAAAAGCTATCTTGGGAGTAACTGGGGAAGACTGATTTGGGACCGAGTTTTAGCTACCAAGGAATGAGTGTTGCTTTCCCAGATGTGATACTTGGGCTTACATGGTAATACTGGGGAACAGCCCGACTTTTTGGAGAGATGCATGTGTTTAGGAGTACAGGCTATCTGCATTTTCAAATGCTGAGCAAAAGTGCAGCGGGAGCAAATGTGGCAAAATGTTAGCAAGCGGTAAGTCTGGGCAAAGGGTGTATGCCTGCTCATTCTACTAGTTCTTTCTCCTTTATGCAGCTTGCCAATTTTTCAAACAGAACAAAAAATAAGCAAACAACCCAAACCAGCCCACTGAGCTATTTTGGGGGCAGGAACACTAACCCACTGGGCCTCACAAAGCTGCTGAATGGGTAAAAGAAGAGATCGGATCAATGCGGGCAGGTGTAAGGTGTAAGGTGTAAGGTGATGGTCTCACTCAGAAAACCAGGGTTTGGAGACGCATTTGTGAGGAAAGGCAATTCATGTCCTTCCAGACCTGGGCTAGTGATACTCCCCGGGGCTGAGCACGGGAGGGCGTCCTGTGGGAGGACGGTAAACAGAAGGGCCTTCTGTGGCGTCCCTCCTGACACCCGCAGGGCTGCCAGCAGCCCCTGCTCCTTCCTGCCTGGCGGCCTGGCCCTCTGCTGTCACCTGCTCACTGGAGACTTTGCCCAAGGGCAGCCCCGACCTCTGCCTCTGGCGCCCTGGGCCCAGGATGCCGGCATCCTCACCACATGTCCCATAAGTCCCTTTGGAAGCTGCCATCTCACTCCCTCAAATCCCGCCCCCGACCCATGTGCTCCGGGCACCAGGATGCCGCAGGAAAATAAAATTTGCAAGAGGCTATCAATGTGAGTTCTTCTGAGCACTTTGGAAGAGGCTTGTTCCTGTTCCTCAGCAGCATCATCACTGCTGCCACCATTCCAACGGGATGAGCTGAGAGCCGGGATAGCTACCTCCACAACAGTAACAAAATGACTGGTTTTCTGAAGTCCCCCGAGTCTCCACAGAGGGCTGAGAAAGAACTGGAGTGTCACCCACCGCAATGGTTCCCATCTGTGGATGGGCTGCCCGGCATCTAGTCAGATGGCATGGTCCTTCTCTAGAAGAATCCAGGAGGAAGCTTTTCCTTACACTGAGCCCAGACTCACTCCTTGAGGCTGCCCACTGGTCTTTGTGTCTAGCCTCGAGCCAGTGACATCCCTTCTTCCCTGACAGCTGTGCGTGAAGGCACCAGGTTGCCCCACTCCATCCTTCCCACCCAGGAGGCCCCCTGGTGGCGGCGGGCTAACTCGGGGAGCCAGGAGGGCTGAGGAGGCCCGTGGGCTCCGGAAGGCTGCAGTGTGGACACAGTCCGCTGGGCGAGGCTCAAGCATACAGGCCACTTCGCCCCCAAACTGACCACATCCTCTTACATTTCAGCTGTGACTTCACTCCTCACATGGGCTTTAACTTTAAACTTTAACTTTAAAAGGACCCAGTGGGAACATCACACTGGGAAGCACAAAATCCACATGACACTGAGTTAGTGCAGCTGGGAAGGCTCCATCTGGGCGAGCATCTTCTGTCAATGGCATTTATTTAATGAGAATAAAAGAAAGCGCAATGAACTATGAAGGGTGGCTCAGGATATAAAATAAATATAAATGCTTACCTCCCCCTGGAAGCTCTTCAGCAGCGGGGCTACCTGCTTGCGCAAATCCTGGAGCAAGAGGGGTGGGTCAGGAAACAGCCGGTGGAGAAGGAAAGAGAAGGGAAACATTGGTTAAAGGCTTCCTAGAGACAGCTTTGAATTCAGTGACGATTATCATTAGATAAAGCAATCCTGGTACCTCCCCAGTCCGTTTCCTTCGTTCAGACGACATAAATCATGCCAACTGGTGCTCCGTAACTTAAATGAACTTACTAGGGAATAATACCACTGGTTCTCTTTCTACCCAAGTCCCGGCTCCACCCAGCTCATTCTGAGTGTGCTATAGACTCAAGCACTGGCTGGTGTCAGTCTGAGATAACCTGCTTAGTGTAAAATCGAGCTATTATACTATCCATTTGACTTGTTTATATTCGAGAAGGATCTGGGGCCACCATCCTGCATTTCGGCTGTTTCTCTGGAGTGTTGTTACTGGGGGATAGATCGATTCTGAATCCGTGTCAGATCTGGTTGGTGGAAACTTCATCCCAAGCCACCAGGATCCCTTTTCATAACAATGGAACATCCCAGAGGGAAGTGTGCATGATCTCCTCGAGAACATTTTCTTCCAAGTGAAGTGACTAATGCACGACATAGTGATCACAGTCAATAACACTGTATTATAGACTCGAAAGCTGAGGAGAGATGAGACCTTAACTGTTCTCAGTGCAAAAAAGAGATGACAACTACGTCGTGTGACGAAGGTGTTGGCTGACATAATCCCAGCAGCAATACTGCGATATGGAAAAGGACCAAGCCGGGGTACGGCTCCACCTTACACAACAGCACTGGGCAACGGTAGCTCAGTGCAAAAAAAGGGGGTGGGGTGGGGAGTAAATGAGAGTATGCTTCAAGACTGTGAAATACACTCAGATAACACCAACTTCTCCTTCATCAAGACATGGGGCAGACGAGGGGTCTACTGAGCGGAAGCTCCACGCCAGACTGGATTTAGTGAGTCTGGGCTAAAGCCAGGCATCTCCCCGTTTTCAGGTTCCAAGGCTGATGGACACCAGTACCTGCAGACGCTGGACATGGGCCAATCAACCCATAACACAGGACGGAGGTAAAGTATTATTTTAGGCAGAGTATTATTTTAGGATAAAGTACTATTTTGGTTCCCCAGGTGCTACGGGGAGAGCACAGAGGAAGGATAAATTCAGATGAAGGAGGAGAGGAGCGGTTTCACAGAGGAAGCAGCATGTAGGCTGGGAAGGCAGGCAAGACTTCTGCAGGCCAGGTCTCAACATGCCTGTCTGTGCACACCTCGAACCCGCCGTCGAATACACAGATGCTACTGGGCAAATGAAGAGTCTGGACTTCTGCCTATAGCACCTGGATCAGGACCCAGTCCGTTAGATGGAAAGCAGCAGGCAGAGAGCCCTGAGTCCGAGCTCCAGCCTGGCCGCTCATTCCACGTGAGAGCGCGGGATGCCACTCCACCTCCAAAAGTCCAATTTCCCCTCCCCAATGTGCTCCCAGGTAACTGTGTCTTCCCCAAAACACAATCAACGGGGACAGCACCACTCCCTGCGCGGCATAAGTACTTAACGTGAACCACTTTTTCTACTATGAGTAACATCAGTTACCATTCAGGGAAAGGCCTTCTAGAAAATTTAGGGTTACCCTGAATCCATCTGAGTGCACAGCAGGCAGCCTTCTCTGGAACCAGGATCTCCCAGTCTTTCTGGAAGGCAGGTGAAGAGGGAACCCCCGCACCCAGAAGGGGTGGCGGATGACCCCTTGGCCTCTCTTGCTCCGGGAGGCTGTGATTCTCTAAGTAGGGCCCCTGAGAGGAGCCATCCTCGGGAGCTATGCGCACAGAGCAGCATGTGCGGCACCGGCCGGCTCTTCTGCTAACAGATGAACAGCATTCTGCGCTCCTTTAGCCAAGCACCAAACCTACGGGCCCCTTGTCCATCCTAAGCTCGGAAACCAGCTCCCTCCCTCATGGAGCCGAGTAGCATTAGGAAGAGCAGTTCCTGGTGTTTCCTGTCCTTGGTGGTTTTCTTCCAGACCAGCGCCCTTAACCATTTTGGGCCGTGAAGCCTTCTGAGAACCTGAGGAAATCTACTCACTCTTCCCTCCAGACTGCAACTCTGCGAATGATTTCGCTGAAGCCTACCTACCCACAAAGACCTGGATTAGGACCCGGATTAGGACCCAGGTTAGGACCCCTCGTGCCAGCCTGTGCCGTTCAATATGGAGTCACCAGCTATTTATACTTAAACAGAACTTACTCTATTTAAACGTAACTTAATTAAACGGAACTTAAAAATCCAGTTCCTTCCACTGCAGAAGCCATGACGCAAGTGCTTAGCAGCCGCCTGAGACCGCACGCAGGGCCGGCTCCCCAGCGCTGCCATCCAGCAGCCGGGGCCACACGCCGCCAACCCAGGCCGTCGTGCGCTGTGACCCTGTGCAAGTAGTTATCAAAAAGTATTATCATTTCCCTTTTAATTACTCATTTTCCCATACGTCGCATCCCTGAAGGTGATACCTTTCCCTTGAGAAGGCAGTACTTTTGTTCCTCTGCTGCATCCTTTCCTAAGTTCTTACACCAAGTTCAATGACCAAAGAAGCAGGCAAAACTCTTTACCAGCCTCTTCCTAAATAAATGAGGCCATCCGTGGTAGACAGCCCCCGAAGAAACGCACATCCCTGGACCTGGGAGAGTGCAGATGTGAGGAAGTCAGGGACCCTGAGGTTGGGGAGACGCAGGCAGGGAGGAGGGCGAGAACACTCCCTCAGCCTGCATTCCTCTCAGGAGGACAGAAGATACGATGGACACCAAAAGCTGGTAAGTGGGGAGCTGGGGATAAAAAGAATGAAGAATGAAGGGCATCACCGTCAGATCCCAGCCAAGGCCAATGGCAAAAGTCCATACTGTGACCACAAGGAATGAGCCCCGCTCCTCTGTCAGAAGCCTGGGACCAAGGGTCATGATGCGGGAGTTCTAACATGAATGGCTCACTGTGTGTCGGGGGCAGGGTGGCAGCAGAGAGAGCCTGGGGACTCAGGGGGCGAGGGGGTGCCCGGGCTGGTCCCGGCCCTCCTCCTCCCTCCCCAGGGCAAGGACAGACAGGCAGGATGAGCGCGCTGCACTGTTCTGGTCCCAGACTGCAGAAACAAGGTGACGGGTGGAGTCGTCTGTTTCCTGAGAAGGCTGACTCTGAGGAAGACAGTGGGTTCCTGAGAGGCTGCCGTATTCTCCAGCGTTCTCGCCAAGCAGCCTGGGGCTCGGGTTCGCTTTCCAGTGGGTACAGAAGAGCTGGCGAACAGTCATGAAGCAACGCCGGCCTATTCCACAGCCTGCAAGCCCACCTTCCCCAGATGCGCCGTCAATCTACCCCTCAAGAGGCTGCAAACCGGGGCGCCTGAGTGGCTCAGTTGGTTAAGTGTCCGCCTCTTGATTTTGGCTTGGGTCATGGTCTCAGGGTTGTGAGACTGAGCCCCGTGCTGGGCTCTACCGTCAGCAGGGAGTCTGCTTAAGGATTCTCTTTCTCCCTCTCCCTCTGCCTCTCTGCCTGCGCACGCACTCTCAAATAAATAAGTCTTTAAAAAAAAAAAAAGAGGCCACAAACCCACGTTCATCTACTATGTAAAAATAAGATGTGAACAGTTTATGGACAGTAACTTCAATGTGATGCTTGTCCACATCAGTGGACCCCATCGGTGGGTACCGTGGCCCCTCGTAGGCCTGGGCTTCAGGATGGCCCCTCACCATCTGTCTAGGGAGCTGTGACAGCCCCTACCCAACCTGGGCATCGTCCCCAGGCCCGCCCCTGCTGGGTCTGACAGCTGGTGACACCTGATGGACCTTGGGCTCAGGAGAGGAGACTCCTAAGGCTTTCCACGTGTCCAGATCTGGATACTGAGGGCTGCTTGAGGGCAGGGAGTGGGTTTTAGCCTCCCCGCAGAGCCCCCCAGTCGGCATCCAACACCAGGCTTGACAATGTTTTGCTGAGGAAGCCTAGGCACGAGAGGCTTTAAACCTCGCGTAGGCCTGCCATTCCTTTCCCTGAGGGTCAATCCCACCCCACGCAGAATGGGGGTAGGGCTGCAGGTGTGGGACACATTCCCCCTGCCGGGGGTACCAGGTGTCCTTTGTGGCCCACGGCCTGCCTGGCCCCAACACAAGATTGCTCCCGAGAGACCAGACACCGTATTATAGAAGCCCTGATTGCTGTCCCTTGCGGGTCTGGGTCCTGGGTGGGGGGGCTGAGAAGACACGGAGTGGGTGCGCGAGTGTGGAAGTAGAAGAAAAGTGGCTGAACGATCCCTCAGAGCACATCAGGACCAGGCCGTGCGAGACGGTGTGGCATCAGGGCCGGGTCTACGGTGCACACCAGCACCGCCAACCAAAACCCAGGCACTGACCACCTATGCAACTTAAATTCTCCACAGCTATATGGAAAAAGCAAAAAGAAACAGATGAAATGAATCCATCCAAAATATTTTCACTTCCCATATAATCAATATAAAAATGATTTTTTTATTATTTATTTAACTGACAAAGGACGGTACTTCTTTTTCTGGTGTTAAGACTCTGAAATCTGCATTTTACGCCTCGGCACATGTCACTTTGGACCGGCCGCATGTCAGGTGGCCCCCCAGTCCCCCACTGCCCCACCATCTTATGGCGCAGCTCAGGGTTGAGAGAGGCAGTCACAAATCAGGGCTCTCCTGGGAGAGAGGGTCAAGGCTGGTTAGTCCCCCTCCCCCTGACAGTCAGAGGGAGATGTGAGAAAATAAGAAGCAGGAGAGCCAGGGGAAGGGATGCGTCAGAGGCATGAGGCGCAAGAAAACTGCTGGGTTTAGAGGCCAGGGAGTTCCTGGTGGCATTGAGGGTGCCCCAGAATGGACTGAGGGATGGAAAGCAACCTGTGAGGGGCTGAGGAGCTGGGGCTCTGAGCTCTAAGGAGAGAGGTGGGGACGAGGGTCTCAGGCTGAGTCACCACCAGTTCTCGTGACCGAGTATGTGACACACAGCAGTCCTGCCAACAGAAGGGACAGACATCCACATTTTACAGCTGAGGAGACGTGAGGCTCAGAAGGGGAAGAAAACTTGTCCAAGGTTGCACGGCCGGCAGTGAAGACGCACCCCGACTCCTGAGGTCTTTGCCACAGTGAGATTCTATAAAGGAATCAATCACCTTGGTCAGGTGTGGGCACAGGGATGGCAGTTGGGGGCCACCTGGACAGTGGCATGGGGCGGGGCAGACACCCATATTACTCAAGGGTCTTACAATGTGCCCGGACTCAGAGGGGAGGTGGTGAACCTGGACAGGGTCCGGAATGTGAAAGGTGGCAGGGCCAAGGCATCTGACCCCCATGGATGCCAGATGAGGGGGCAGAACGTGAGTGCAGGGAGGCCCTGGTGCGGGTACCAGACCCAGGCGCCCTGGAGGTCAGCCCACAGCATGGTGCCTCCCACTGGGCTTGTCCTCAGTCGACCCCATAGCCCACCAACCTGGCTCTGGGTCTGCCTCATGAAAACACCAGCTTGGACAAGTAGAAGAGAGGCTAGAAGTGTTCCTGTGTTCTGTTGCAGCACTCCAGGAAGGCAGAACAGCCAAGCCTTCCATGCTGACTGGAAAGAATGGAAACCTCGTCTCTACCGTCCCTGCTCTGACCAACCCGCTCTATCTGGCTGGGGCACAATCGCTCCTTTGGATGTAGTCACATCTCATGACAAGCTTGCTCAGATAACCTTTTAGATATACATTTTTAAACTCTTTTTAAAAAAGACTTATTTATTTGAGGAAGAGAGAACGAGAGTGCATGCGCCTGACTGGTGGTGGTGGGGAGGGGTGCAGAAGGAGAGGGAGAAGCAGACTCCCTGCTGGGCAGGGAGCCCGATGCGGGGCTCGATGCCAGGACCCTGGGATTATGACCTGAGCCGAAGGCAGCGGCTTAACCAACTGAGCCGCCCAGGCGCCCCTCAAATAACGTCTTAGAGATTAAAGCTGGATGTGTGTATTTGAAGGGCTTTGGAGGTAAAAAGGCACTGAATCTTCCCTTCCATACACACAAACCCGGTATGTACGTATGTACTTCAAATCACCAGCTAAAAATCCCCCATTCCAATTTGATTTTGGCCGTTTGAGAAATTCCTTACCTGATTCTGTCACCTGCAAAGATCATTTGCTTTCATACTAAACTAAGGAGACAGGGCCGGGGTGTTCACTTGTGACCCCGGGGCCATTCCATCATCGTTAGAGAGCACGTGACATGATTTGCTGTCCACACAGAAGACCACGCTGTTCACCACATGTGTCCATGTGCCTTTCTCTGCAACTGTAAACTGAAGAAAGTGCGGGCCACGCCAATGAAAATCACAATGGCATGAACTGCTAATGACGGACTGAACACAAAGATTAAAAAAACCTGCAATTTTGGGGTACCCACTAATTACATGGGCAGGTTTTGCAGTGCAGTATTAAATTCTCTTTGATTCTCTACCATTTATTGAGCAAAAAGCAATGAACATCCTAACACACAGAAAGTGAGGTCCTTGAGATTATTAGTATTGATGTCTGTTGGCAAAGCCAGAAGAGTGCATTTCAACCCCTTCTCCCTTGAGTGCATTCCAAATAATAAGCAATGCTTATAGAGAGACGCTTCTAGGTGAAAAGGATTTTCGTTGTTCTCCAAACCACTGACTCACAACTCACTTCTGATTTCAGAAAACTGAACGGCAAAATGCAACTGAGGAATTTTCTGTGTAACGATGACTCCTGGAGAAAATCACACTGATTTAGGAGCCCAAACCAAACCAAAACAGAATCACCACATGGCGTTCAGATGCACCTATGAGGCCAACATCCCCAACCATAGCCCCTGGTCGCACGCAGGGTGCGTCTTCGGCTCTGCCCATTTTGGGCACTTGGGCGGTCTCTCAGGAAGGTTCTGTCCCCACACTGGAGCCTGGTATTCCCTGTATCCCCCGCCATCTCTCCCATTGTGCGGGCTGGGCATATCACAGAGTCCCATGCCCCAGATATCAAACTGGTGGCCGCTGAGGTCCACCTCTGTGTCCAGGAAAGAATGATGCCCAGGACACTGCGGCTTGGGCTTAGAAGTTACAAGCAGGTAAAGGGAGAAGGCTCGGCTGTCATGTGTCAACAAAAGATGGCTATGAATCAGGAACACAACATTAACCACAAAATGCTTCCTATTTTCCAAAGAGTCTATTCCAGACTTTTCAGGATATTTTGCTAAATTTTATAATGTCCCTTTCACTTCTGCTCCACAGTAACTCACATGCATTTCTGTGAAACGGCATTTAAGTCTCACAACTGCTGATGGCGTCTGAGACGCCGTCCCTTATGGTGACAGGCCAGGAGTGGGTCCTGTCTTCTCTGGGAACAATCTGGCCTTTCCAGGAGCACTGTGGAGGGCGGGGCAGCAGAGGGGCTGGGCCACATCACCTCTGAAAGGCTCGATCAGGACTCTCAAAGGGCTGCCAACAGCCCTGGCCCCCAGGCAGGCGCAGAAAACTCAGGGATCCAGCCCAGTGCCCACGGCAGGGGTGCCACCCTTTCAGCGACCTTCAGAACTGCTCTCCAGGGCTAGTCCCCTCTCCCCCTCCCCTGTCTCAGCTCACATCTTGCTCGCTGTGTTTGGGTGGTCAAGGCTGGGATGCGCCCTAACCCTTGACAGAGGCCAGGCTAAAATATGAGCCTGGCTCATGCTGCAAACCCTAGAAATGCTTATATGTTGGGGACTACACGTTCCAGGTCCACCCAGGGCTAAACAAAGTGCGCTCCAAATGAGTTTACTAACTCTGGGTTTCTCCCTCACTACTCAAGCCTCAAAGGCAGTCACTACGTTACATGGCATATTCCATTAAATGTGGTATCGTCATCTGTAAGATGTATTATCTTTAGTTTATGCAATTTTTTTTAAGTAGGCTCCACACCGAACATGGGGCTTGAACTCCCAACCCTGAGTTTAAGAGTGCTCCACCAACAAAGCCAGCCACGTGCCCCTACTTGAGGCTACGTTAAGGAAAGAGTGCTGCTTCTTAAACTGGGATGTCACTGACTTTCCTCCTCGTTCTGCTTCTGAAGATGGTACGACGTGTCCAGTGTACGCATTATAAGCAATAAAATATGGCTCGCCAATGAGGGCATTAAAACAGCACTCGAGTGGATTTTGTCTCACAACTACAGTGGCCCCTATTTTGGATACTGGGGCTATGTTTTTTAAAAGGGTCTTCATCTCGTATTGATATATCACAAAATATTTATGGATAAAATTATGCTTTTTGCCTCAAAATAATTTAACAGGGAGGGGGGTGATGGGTGAGAAGGAAGGAAGGAAGGAGTGTGTTGGCAGACGGATGGCAGTCACAGATGGACCACGGCACACAGGAGTTTGCCGTACTCTTCACCCTATCTTGTGTATGTCTGAAATAGAAAATGTTTTTAGAATACTAGATTTCACTCTGAAACACACACAAGCCTTCAGCTGACTGATCACAGGGAACTATAGAGAGAATTAAGAGGTTGGGTGGAGGGGCTGTCTCTCTTAAATTATAAGCTATCAGCTTGTCCCCTGTCACCTTCAAATTAATCTCGAGATGGAAGGGTCATCGGGTCCAATCTCCAGCCCAAGGCAGGAGAGCAGTCCGTGGTGTCCTGGCCATGCGGTCCCTGCTGGTGCACTCACAGTGCAAGAATGTGCCTCAACGTGGGGTCACGGCTCTCCAGTATGGTAGCTACAGCTCCACCCTCGAAGGCAAATATTTGGAGGACAGCCGTCCTGAGTGGGCATAAAACTGTGCTATAAGCAGCACCTCATTCATGAATAACTCAAAATTGCTGTTTTTCTGAGGGCAGATTCGAGGTGATTCCACTCTCACTGACTTGCTTTATGATGTGTTGTCTTGAGTGGGGCATGAAAGAAGCTGCTCCCTGGGGCTGCCCAGGGCCTGGGGAGCTGAGTGGCGGAGGCTGAGCTCCTTCTGTGGCCCATGAAGTATTTGCAAACCCCGCTCCTCTTGCTCCCCAGGCCTTCCTCTCCACCCCACATCCTCCCTCCAGACCAAATGCCACTGTAGGCCTCCTGCCTCCCGAGTGTAGACAGTCCAGTTCCAGCGGCTGGACACGCGGTCATGCAGATGCCGGACGGCAGTAACCGGGATGGAGTCACTTCCTTTGCAAATCAAGAAATTCCTCTCTAGGGTATTTTCTTAAAGAAAAATGCAAATACATCTGATTTCAGTAACAGAGTCTGCTATTTATAAATGCATTAAAACACAGTAAATACAACATTAGGTTAGATATAAGGACTGCAGTTTAACCGAACTACCACTTGGCCAAAATGCGATTAGAAATTGGTGATTTCTTTTTTTTTTCAACCGAGAGACTCCTCAGACTGAAATGAGATGATCTCTTTTCTGCAGCTTAAAGCCTAAAGACTGAATGCTGTTCAATACCACTAAGCTCCTGATTCTTTATTCTGATGTCTCTGCCGTCCTAAAAAATCCCGATGATATCTGAATCATCCTTATTAGACCCGGGTGGTGCATCCAAGCCAACGCTGGCCCTCTAGACTGTAGGGTAACAGTCAGCCTTCTTACTGATAAGCCATCTCTCTTCTACAAACACCATCCATGGGTATTCGTCCAGAGCATTTTTCTAAGGTCCTGGTGGCGTGGAGAACAGAATCCTAATTATCTGGAAAAGAAAAACTGTTCTTGGAACTTATTTCCCTGCATGGTGTTTAGATTCAGGGGATCCCTCCCTGGTGTGGAGGCGTGGACTCCGGACAATACAGACTGAACGATGCGCACGCTGTCAAGCTCAACTTTTAAAACACAGTCTGGCGCAGAGTGAAGTTTCTCTTTGTGCTGTGATCCTGAAACCTTTGCTTCCAGTCTCATCACCTGAAGAGGAATCGCATGGCTATCCGTGGAGCACCCTACTTTTGGTTACTTTTAAACATGGACGTGTACTCCCTCTAGTCCCTGGGACAGAAAAAAAGGTGATGTTAAATGGCATTTAAGCTCAAGTGTTAAATAAAAAATATCTTTCTACACAACAGCAGGCGGAATGTCCTGGCAATTTCTCGAAGATTTTAGTTCACAGGTTTGAGGAAATTCCATTAGCTTTAATTATTTATCAGCAGTCAATTTAGATTACTGTTGTTGACCTATTTTTACAGGGCTCGGGCCACCCAGCAACGAAATAAATGAAGAGTCCTTTTCTCCAATGGCTGATTTTCTGAAATAATAGAAATTCTACTTTAAGGAAGGAATGCAACCCCAAACACGTAATTACCACAATATATAACCTCTCCCGCTGCCTTTGGAGCTGGATAAAATGCACATCTTTGTGAGTTTTTTGGTTATTAAATGAGATTATCTTGGAAGGGATAAACTTGCTCATGCTATAATTTCTTCCCATTTAAATTTCTTTGCTCCACTGGAAACATGTTCTGTATCTTGGCAGAAGAGTCTCTAACACTGACGGATATGCCTTGAGCACTGTGCCTGATCGAAACTGCTTAACGGGAAGGCCTGGCTCTGCTGAGCTGCAGGGGAGCAAGGGGAGGGTTCCGGGTGTTGAGCGCCGACAGCCAGCCGCAGGCACACGAAGGTGGAGGGGGGAACCCCGAGTCCCCTGGGCTAGAGCAAGTGGTGCTCTTCTTCCAGAAGACTCATCTGATGATGAGAACTGGCAGGTTTATTGGACCGCTGTGCTCGAACTTGGAGCTAAGGTGATGAGGACTGAGGATGGTGCCCAGATTCAAGATACAGAGGCCCTGGTTTGAAGAACTGCAAGTGCCTTGTGGCAGCGGAGCAGGACGGAAGAGCCCAGAGGTCGCCAAGCCAGCGGCTGTCAGAGTGAGACTTCTGGTGACTCCTGGCTCCCTGAGACCCTTTCAAGGGTCCACGAGGTCCAAACTATTTTTGGTATTTGCCTTTTCCACCCTCATTGCTTAGTGAAGGCACATGGAATTCTCCAGATGCTTTGCGATCGGTGAGGATGTCATCACTCTGATGTAATAAGGACGTGTGCTGATGTAGTCTCGTGCTTTAAAAAGTGTCAATTTTAACCTCTAACACATCACTATGCACAGACACACACACACTGACACAAAAGCTCTCCAGAGTCCTCAATGTTAAGAGGCCAGAACATTGGAGAAATGGTAGCTCTAAGGTTTGTGTTCTTGGAGCAGAGACCCACACCCGGCTGTCAGGATGGCAAGGTGGTCTGATGACCTGCTGGTGTCCCGTGAAGCAGCTGGGCCAGCCAGCCACCCCAGGGCCCTGAGGCCCTCCCCCTGTGCCTGTGGGGTCTGCGGGCCTGAGGGCTGGGAAGAGCGGGCTCTTATGGCCTGGGCTGGCATCAGCCCTGCCCCTGCTCAGGGATTTCCAGCAGGACTTTCGGTGGCCCGGGAAGAGGTGACCTCAGGTTCCTCTGACCTGTTTGATACATACATCTGATTTCCTTTTAGGTCACTTTCTGAATAAGGGCTCATGTGTAAACCCTTCATTTTATTTCTGAGCTTTGAATTTATTGCTGTGATTTGACTGATTACATCGCTGGGTTTTGAGTTTGCCAAAGAGAGGAACTACACATTAGGGATCTAGTTCATTAGAAAACTATTTGTGCATTGACTTCATGACCTGAAGGAGCTACAAGTCCCGGTCCTGCCCTCATGGGGCTTACATCCTCCGTGAAAGCATACCCAAGTCTAGATTCCGAGTAGGCGGCTGAGGGGCAGAGCACACCCCAACCCAGTTCCTGGAGCCACGGACGGCATAGGCCTGGAGGAGACACTCAGCCCATACCTGTGGACTGAATGAGGGAACGGGCAGATGCTCTTCTCAGGCTCTGCACCAACCTTTTATGGGAACTGCTGTAAGGGGGATTCATGTGCCACACAAGGGACCTGCCCCCGGGGCGCCTTTCTAGCCCAGGACTCTCTGAAAGGAACCAGGAAATGTGGCTCTGACCTCACCATACACACTCACTGTAACCGAAGCCAGCCCTGCTGACAGGTAGACAAAGGGGCTACTTGTCAGAATGTAGATTAATCTGTCAGTTTAGTGCTTCTGCTTCTGGTAACTCATCCACAAGGATGACCAGAGACGCAGGCAGAGATTTACGTACAGGAATGTTTAGCACATCCTGTTTAGAAAAGAGGAAAATTAGAAATGGTATGCATGCCGACAGCAGGGTGTTACTTAGTCAACTTGAGTAAAACAATATGGTGGTATATTAGGTAGTCAGTAACAGTATTTTTTTAAAAAAAGATTTTGTTTACTTGAGAGAGTGAGCATGAGCTGGGGGAGGGGCAGAGGGAGAAGGAGGAGATTCCCTGCTGAGCAGGAAGGCCCATGTGGGGCTCAATCCCAGGACCCCGGGAAAGGCAGACGCTTCATCGACTGAGCCACCCGGGCACCAGAGTAAGAGTATTTTTTTTTTTTTTTTTTTTTTAAAGAATAGTCAATACCATGAAATAAGGCACCACTGCCAGTTAGTCACCAAATTATTTACTGGGCAGTTACTACAGGTCCCTGGAACCCGTTACAAGAGCTCCTTCAGTTGTGAGCTAGACCTCTGGGCACCTGCACCACCTGGGCAAGAGATGCTAGTCAAATGGGCACCCCCTGGAAAATCAGGCCGTAGCTGGTGCCCGAAGGGGATGCGCAGGGCACCAGGGCTGTCTCCGTGGCAGGCCTGGCCCTGGCC
>PITA01012126.1:0-20538 GCA_004023965.1 Spilogale gracilis | reverse complement strand
GTCCCAAGTCATATCTTCTTCATAGCAAAAAGGACTCTTTTTTTTTTTTTTTTTGGATGGGGCTGGGGATCAACTAGCAGTTTAAAAAGTAAGCGGAGTTTCTAAGATTTGCAGAGCAAGTGGCTCACCCTCTGCCCTTCCTCTCTGGCACAACCTCCACAAACACGGTGACGTCCTCGCAGCAAACTGACTGGCCAGGTGTGGTTTCAGTGCACACAGGGCCTACACAGAAAATAAACCCTGTACCTGCTGCCGTGTGGCCAAACTGCTCAGACTTCTCTAAGGAAAATTTATTTTATAAGCACAGTGTTAGCAGGCAACCTACTAGTCTGTCATTTATTTTACTTCATTTTTTTTCATATAGAAAATACTATGGTCTGGGTAAGAGCGTGCTACAAAATAGGACATGCAGCATGATCTTTACTGTTGTGGTTTTTTTTTAAAGATTTTATTTATTTGACAGAGAGAAACACAGCCAGAGAGGGAACACAAGCAGCAGGAGGGAGAGAGGGAGAAGCAGGCTTCCTGCCGAGCAGACAGCCCAATGTGGGCTCGATCCTGGGACTTCAGGATCATGACCTGAGCCGAGGGCAGAGGCTTAAACACTGAGTTACCCAGGTGCCCCGATCTTTACTGTTTTAAAATATGTCATATTTATGAGAAAAAAAAAAAAGAGAGAGAGAGAGATTGGAAAGATCTAAAAGCCACATGCTAGCATTTATGCCTAGAATTACAGGTGATTTATTATCATCTTCATGCTCTATGCAAATTTCTATAATGAGTGTTCATACTTTTTACAGTCAGAAGAGGAAGTCGCAGATCTCAGACAGTGTCGGGGAAGACTTGAAACATCATTGCAAACTGACACCAGAGGGGCAGGGATAACCCACAGGTGGGCCCAGGACGGGGGATGCTGTTGCTCAGCGGGCAAATCAGACAGGACAGATTCTGCTGACAAGACGGAGAAGCTCTAACACCAGCTCCTGAACATACCCACTGCTCTTCCCCATCCTGGTCTGTTTTGCTTCCCACCCAAAGGCCTTACTTCAAATTTCTTTAGCGCTTGTGTGCAATTAGCTTACATGAAATTAAGCATCACAGAAAAAGACAGACCTTCGTCTTAACTTAATAATCACTGCATATCGTTATTAATATTTACTTGCTTCACCAAGCTGCTCAGAGCAATAATCAATAATAAACGATAGGAAAATCTCCTTGCAGACATGGAGCACGCTGTAGACGCCTTCTCAGATACTCACCCGCACACATGCCAACAGAGCCGGGGGCCTTCCTCTGCAGGGTCCTGCTCCCTAGTAGCGGAACGTGGTACTTGGCGACCGGGGCACAACCGGAAGGCCCCAGAGATGTGGGACTGAAATGGGGCCTTTACGATTACCACTTGTATTTTCTCTTTGGAAAATACTACAGAGCCAAGGGCAGATGAAACGCAGGCCATAATTTCTTAATTCTGAAATGGAATTATTTATATCATACTGCTGGAAACCAAGTCTAAAGAAACATATGTGAGTCAGCGGCCAACTAGGGAATTTAAACCTTCAGAATCAGATTTTATGTCTAAAGACGCTCAGAGGCTTCCCAGTGGATTACCTCAACCAAGCAATTAAAGAGTAACAAAAGTTTCCAGGGCAAAGAGAGACTTTCTGGCCCCCCTCCACTCCAGCAACCCAGACATGTGGCAGACGACAGTGCTCAACTCCAGGAAGGGGGCCTAACTTCGTGCCACCGAAGCATGGCCTTTGAGGCTCGGAGGAGGCATCTCCTTAGTTTCTCGCAGTCTGACTCCAGAGGTCTGGGATGAGGCAGATGATGCAGGCAAGGGCAAGGTGAAAGGGTAAGTTTTTCACTGTGTGCATTATGTTAAGTCCTCAAGGTTCAAAAGACCCTTCATTCACTGACTTTTCAGTTGTGGTAGGCTGCAGAGCTCAAGGAATACGTCTGAAAAGAAGTCTGCTTAGTACTGACGTCTTCGCCCGACACCGCAGTTCAAGGCAGGCATGCCATTTCAAAATTAGCCCATTTCACAGGAAATCCTGGGTGGGGAAGCGAGGGGTGGGGGAAGCGTGTGGGAGGAACAAAGGGCAAACTGAGTGTCCCTTTGGGATGTGTCCCCTTGGGGTGCCATAAAACGTAGCTGACAGCAGACAGCAACCCACTGTGAAGGCCTGGGCATGCCAGGACCTGGATGGCAAGCCCCAGGCTCAGCTCAGAAACTTCTGCGCTTAAGGAAGAGTGTGTATATGAGTAACTCAGTGGAAAAAGCAGAACCCTCTGTTCCTCATGGGGGGCGGGGGGGAAGTGACCAGCCATGGAACATACACAGGGCATCTGGACCCGGGTCCTGCAGAAAACTACTAATGCTTACAGAATTACTAGGCTTCTAGTAAACCAATGGCTTTGAAATACTTCTGGAATTCCTCTAGCAATCCTCCTCAGGCCTGTTACCAAATCCCAACTTCTACATGGTTCTGGAATTTTCTTTGGAACACAGAGCATGGCTTCGTTGTAGTGCAACAATTCAGGAAGGAGATACAGCTTAACAAATTCTATATCTCTTGGCCAGAGCCATCAGCCCTGCTAGATGAATCATAGAGAAGCCCATAAATGTCGACAGCATTTGCACACAGACTTTACTTTTATTACCTTATATGGCAAATATAGATCTATTTATCTCTGATCAGCGTGAGCTTTAGAGTTTTCCCTACCTTACTGCCTTCCCTAAAAATGTCTCTTGCTCTACGACTCAGCTGCACACCCAGTGACAATACTGACATTCATAACCCCGGGGCGGGTTTGTTCTTTTCTTTTTTTTCGGTATGAGGACAGAATGTTTTACATCGGTAAATATTTGAGGCAGGTCAAAATACCTAGCTATTTACATTCTTGCTACACCGTAGCTGAACAATAAGGGGCTATAAGGATTTCCACAAGAATTTAACCTGAACGAGTTTTCTCCCTCAAGGAATCATGTTTCTTATCACACATTCAGGAATCAGCTAAACAATAATGGTTGGGGCCAATTTTTTTTTTTTTGACATATTCCTTAAAGAGATAAGCATCAAAAATATTTCAGGCTTCCAAACTCGGACTGCGGGAAAGTTCCATGACTGGCTAAGCCAGTTTAAGAGCGCTCTGGAGAATGCTTACTGCACTCACCCAGTAAATGCGGACAGAGTCAAGCAAACAGAGGTGTGAGGATGAACCCCAGAGCTGCCCCACTCACGAGGACACAGAGGGGGAGCAAGGCACGAAGGGGAGGAGACGACAGAGTGCTCCAGCCTTCAGACAGAGAGGGCTCTGGTTGTGGGCAGGTGGGGGTGGGCTTGCTGAAAAGGGGGAGGTGGTCACAGAAGGGAAGGAGGGCAGGCACAGGGAGGCTGTGGGAGGGGATGGACCATGGGGTTACCACACCTGCCCAGAGAACGGCAGTGGCCAGGTGGTCCTCCAGGGGGGGCGAAGGAGCTGGGCCTCCTCATGACCCCAGGCTAGACTTGAAAAACATTCAGCCAGACATCGGTCCATATTCTCCTTTTATCTTCATATTCACCCTTGTGACAATGGCAGAGTCACCAGATACAATGTCTACAAGATGCTGAAGGCCCATAAAAGATCAGTGAGGGAAACGGCCTCACGGCCTAGGGCTCAAACGTCTGGCTGTCCGACCCGAGGGCGGGAGGATTCACAGGTCATTCCAACAGGTGGCTCCTTGCGAGTCCCGGATGCATGCACAGGGGTGCCTACTGGGCATGTCTGTCTATTTGGAGGCCACCAGGAGGTCTATTTATATGAAAACAGTGTGGAGTCAACAACATGGTGACCAGTGCTTCAAACTTCCTTTAAGTGAAATTGTTTCGGATACCCTCTATCTGTCATCCAAAATGATCTGTACGAAATACCTCAAGCACTACCTGCCCACCCCTCGTGCTCCTACCGGCTCTGCATGGTAGCTCTCTTCCACACAGGGGCTTGACGAAGACACGCAGTGGGGACCATCTTCGTCTCCCAAATCCCACCAACATCCTAAGACAGGAGTGAAGCTTTCTAGAAAGGCATTTCTTGGTGGTCTTAGGGAAAAGAGTTTAGCAGAATGAACGGCCTCTGCCAGGCAGAGGATCACAGAATCAGAATGTCCCCGGCCTGCTGAGTGCTGGGCTTGGCAGGGCTTGGACACATCATGCTCTTAAGAGTCTCCCTCTGTCACCAAAGCTCTTACAGATTCCCACTACCAGGCAGGAATGCTATGAGGGCAACTGGCAACATGGGTACACTGGAAAGCGTATGATATGTCCAAAGACGGGTCGTTCTACCCGAAATATCCTTGTGAGAGGTTACAGAAATAAGGCTGAATAAAATATACTACACGCCTTGGGCTGAGCAAGGTAAACTGATAGTGTGACTGGAATCTTCTGGAACCGTCCTCAGGTCAGCATGTCACTGGTGCTCGTGCACACCGGCCTCCCCAGAGCTTTGCCAGTACTCACCTAAGCCTCTCTGAGACACTCTTTATCCTGCAGACACCCTGACACACATTAACTCCATCACCTCTCCTGGCCCCTTCCCCTTTCAGGCTAGCTCCCCTGGGTGTGGCCATATACACAACACATGTGCTTCCTGAATATAGATTTGATTCAAGAAATGCCCTGTCTGCCTGGTTCAGTGGCTCCACGAACCTCCCTTTCTTATGCAAGTGCATCTGCCAAGTCATCCTTATGGAAAATTTCAAATCGACCTGGGCTGGAACTCCAGCTCTGTGGTGTCCTAGCTGTGCAGATTTGGCTGCTTCCTAAGATTTCTCTCTGAACCTCAGATTTTCCCCGGGTGGGTAGGAATGATGCCACAAGCCTTATAAGAACGATGTCTGACACACAGCAGGCAAGCAATAAATATTTTTGAGTGAATGAATGAATGAACACGAGAGGTCCTCAAGGTGGCAGTCTCCAGGAAGACGATGGTAACATTATGCCCTTGCTGCACGGGCACAACTCAGAGCCCGGAAACTCCTCCCACCGTCCACCTGTGTTGCAGGTGGGCACTTAGGCAGTCTCACCTGACTGATGGCCTGGCTGTTATTTTTTCTGGCACTAAATCCAGGGCCTGGCATTTACTGGGTATTCACGCCATGCTGCTGACTTCAGGGGAGCCGGAGCCGTCTCAGCAGCCCCTCACTCGCACTCCTCCCTACGCCACCCCTAAGGCTGCCAAAATCAGCTCACAGTGCCCTATACAGGGCTTGGCTGTGAGGACCTTTCTGAAAAAAAATTGCAGAAGGTGATCTCTGCTAGTTTGTGGCTGAGAAGGTCCATTTAATGTCCTGGACTTCCTCCCCTGTTATCCCCAAACTCGGCACCCTGCCCTCTCCTCCTGGATGATGCGGCAGTGACTTCCTATGCCCGCCTTGTGGACACTCGGCATTTTTAGATCAGGCCGGGGAGGCTGCTCACCTCATTTGTTTTTTTCTTAAGACATGTACTGTTCTAAGAGGTTGGATCAGAGGGACCTTTCCTTTCCAAGCTCCCTGTGTAGGCCAGAGATGCTCTCTTCCTATGTCTTAACATGTACCAGAGAGAGATTAAGCTAAATGAGGCATGCCATTCATGAAGGCTCACTGAAATTACTCCTGATAATCTTTTAAATGGCAAGAACATTATGCAATACAAAAGGAATCTTAGTAATTCTAAAGCTTTTACCCAACTGAGAAAGCCCAAATATACAGAAACTAGAGGTCAAGAAGTTGCAGAAGGCTGGTGGAGAAATAGAGAAAGATCCTGTACTGAACGAGAAGGGGTAGAAGGCAGAGGGCACAGGGCAGGAGGCTGGCATCCCAGGCCTGGACGTAGGGCCCCCCACATCCCTTGAATTGCTTCACCTGTAGAGAGAGGCTCATCTCCCTGGTGGGGCTGAGCATTACTGAGCCTTCTCTGAGTTGGTCTGCTGCCCCTGCAAAGCCTTTCTGTGGTGTGTACTTTTGGGCGATGGGAGACCCCTGTGGCCACAAGGCGAGGCATTCTCGGGGCATCAAGCACAAGGCCAGTGCCCTATCCTGTGCCATCTCATGCACATATCAGAAGAGCCCTTTAGGCACGTAGAATGGCGGTCACTGTGGACACTGGGATCAGGGATCAGCCTCGAAAAGGCTGTGTTTCACCCGAGGCCATTTGGCTGTAATGCAGCTCTGGGGCCGGCTGGTGCCGAAGGCATACACCGTGTGGTCCTCTGAGCTAGATTTCACCTGAAACTGGCGCAGGGCCAGCCAAGTCTTTGTACTCTATCCTGCCGGTTAACCCCTCCGGCCACTGGAACACACACGTCCGAGGGTTCTCTGGACCATGATGAGTGTTCAAGAACCCAACCTATTTCTGATACGCCCCGTGTGAACCTTGCCCAGGGGTGGAAGAAATTCCTGACAAGGGCCTGTCTGTGCAAAGCCACAATTTCAGGTTAACTAGACCTTAGTCTCTCTTCCCGAAAGAGTGTTCACTTCACCATCAGTGTGCAATTTGGTTCCTGCTATATGTTAAGTTCCGGCACGCGTCCTGCCCTAGTGGCGGAGGGAAGGAAGGGAGCCTTGCCCCGACATGCAAGTCCATAGACTCCCGCACGCAGGGGCTGAGCAGTGGGGTGCACGGGGCCTGCTCTTCCTTCCACCTGAGAGCTTGCGCAGGGGATGAAGAGGTGTGTGCGAATGATGACACAACAGGGGGCCAGGGGACACACAGGAAAGAAAGGCAAAAGGAAAACATGGTGGAGGCTCGGGAGAGAAAGCCCTTCTCATTGGGAAGGACAACAAGGAAGGACAAGGGGAGGAGAGGACACTTGAACCAGCAAGGCTTGGACAGGGAGGGGTGAGTGGGGAGCAGGAGGCTTTCTAGGAAGAGGCAACATTATAAGCAAAGGGAAGACAGAAGTGAGGCATGGCCTATGTGACGAGAGTCACCACATTCAGCAAACGGACACAGGGGTTGGATCAGGGTTTGCCTTAGGAAGGCTGACCTGAGAGGAGTCCCCAGGACCGGCCAGACAGGGAAGCATGGAGCTGAGGATGCCAACAGGAAAGTACATCTAGGCAAAAGTGATAAAAGCAGAAATGGGAAAAAAAAACAAAAGCCAAAAAAATCCCTCCAAACTCCAAAACCCAGAAATGGGGTGGTTGCAATGGAGAAGGAGCAACACGGCATTCTCTAGAAAACAGACAGGACCTGGCAAGGGTACTGACCCAAGAAGGGAAGCCTGGTGGAGATGAATTCTGTGTGAAGGCTGAAGCAGGGAGGAGAGGCCGTGGCCCTCTGGGCAGGTACGAGAAGGTGCGGACAATGGGACGGAAACTGCTTCTGGAATACTAGGACCTTGCAGGCCCTCCCACTAGAAAACAGTGACCTGGGGAAATGAGGCCCTGGAACTGGGGATCAGGGGTGATGGGGGCAACCAGGGCTCTGGGGGATGCCTGTGGACCAGGAGAGGGAGGACACTGCAGGGACAATAGGGTGTGGCCTTGGAGAGTGGCAGGAGGTGAGGGAGAGGCAGAGGGGGTTAAAGGTCAGAGGTGAAGCCAGAGCAGAGTCTACTTCTCTGACAAGGTTAGTGGCGGCGGATGGAGGCACAGGAGACACCCCCACGGCAGCTCACGGGGTTACTGCAATGAGGACGGCGGTGACAACAATGAAACCAAAAAGAAATACATTTCCATGTGGAAAAGCTGGAAAAGTGAAGGCTTCCCTCTGTCACTTGGTGCACACCAGGAGGGCAGGGACTCCGGCTCTTGTGCCCCCAGCACCTGCCATTTCTTGCCCTGGAACCTGCCGATGACACTCAATCTGACACGTGGAAGAGCTTTAATCCACTCCCGCCACCCACGCCTTGTTCTAGATTCAATCAGTTTCTGAAAAGGACGGGCCAAACTCATTCACGAGAACCTCCTTCTACCCCGAGGAAAAAAACCCACTGTCCCCAGATCCCTACCAGGTACTGGCAGGCACCCCTTTGAGGCAACAGTGTAGATGTCTGGCGCTCCAGAGATTCTAACATGGCTTCCCTATTTCAAAAGTAAGCAGGCAACTGGCCTCATCCTTAAAAACCAAGTTAGCGACTGGAGTCCCCAAAGCCAGTCTGCACCGAAGGAGACGGACCTATGTGCCAATCTGTCTTCTTCTTCATTCCCAGGCAGGAAGGGAATGACCCTGCCACAAAACACAGGTAGCTTCCCTGCTGAGTAGCTGCAGCACCCCCCGCCCCCAGAACCCCGCAGGTCGGCACCCAGTAACACATGTGCTTAAGCTCCCGGGACCTTGTTTTCCCAGCTCATCTTCCATCTTCAGCAAAGCCCAACCGCCTGGCTAAGCTCATCTCTGTGCCCACCCGCTCCTGGCTGTTTTCCTCTTTGGACCCTTTGCAGCCGCTCTTTCTTCAGGGCAACAGCCTCACAGGAGCCGCTCCACCTGCCCCTGCAGGAACAGTTCCACGAGGGACGTGATGGGAGTGTCAGTAGGGAGCAGAGCAGGGAGGTAGGGGTACCTTCCTGGGCGTGTGCCGCGTTTCCTATCTGCCTCTACCCAAGGCCAGTGTTTAGTGTCCCTCTGGGACACAGGGAATCTCCAAGACTGCCAGTGACTTCTGCAGGAAGCTGAGGAGGGATGTGTTGGGACACAACCTTCAGATCCTGCCCACAACAAGCAGCGGACCGCCTACTCCGGTGTGTGTGTGTGTGTGTGTGTGTGTGTGTGTGTGTGTGTGTGTGTATGGGGGGGGGGGTGGCAAGCTCTGCTGTCCTGCCAAATCCAGCCAGCTGCCAGTATCTTCATGGTTAGGAAGCTAAGAGCGGTTTTTACGCTTTCAAACGGTCACATTTAAAATGGTTGGGTAAGTCCCTACATAATGTCCCTACT
This sequence comes from Spilogale gracilis, assembly GCA_004023965.1. Lineage (NCBI taxonomy): Eukaryota > Metazoa > Chordata > Mammalia > Carnivora > Mephitidae > Spilogale > Spilogale gracilis. The sequence goes on along the minus strand of PITA01012126.1, from coordinate 11,641 downwards.
TGGCCTCTTGGCCAGTCGGTTCTAAAACATTCGGTATCTGGGGCTTTGAGAGTTTGGGGAGCCCCCTGACTCATTCCCTCGTTCTCCTTTTCACTTGCCACCCCACTCCCTCTCATGAGGAGGATAAGTATGTCCACGTGGAAGGAGCCAGGAGGCCAGAGCACCTGGGTGCCCGGCCCCCCCGAACTGGCTCCCCCACCTGGCAAGGACCCTAGCCAAAACCTTGCTAGAAACATCAAATGAGATGTGGGATATGAATCTCCTCTTTAAGAGCTCAGAACGCTTCGGGGATGCAAGCTGATTGTTACTAGTGCTTATGTATGAGTTGATTCATCACTAAAATTTATTTTCTTCTCTTGTAAACGTTGAAACCCAACATTTTCTCTGAGCACACGCCGATCTAGAACACGTGTAAGGATCTGCTCAGCTGCCAGACAGATGACCCAAGCAGCCTACTCCGTGCTCCCACAATCCCATCTCATCCCCGGGTCAGGCTAACCTCCCAGTCTGTCCCTCCTGAAGCCCATGTGCTGGGGGCAGGAGCTGCCTGGCCCGCTGGAGACGCTTGCCCAGTCCACACTCCGCCATCTGGAAAACCTCCCTGACTCTGCATCCAGACCAATGTGCAAAGGATGAAGCTGTATTTTTTTTAGGAAACCCGGCCTGTCTACACTTCTTATAACACAAAGCACAGAGCAATTCAGGGAGAAGGGTGATACTTCACATTCGAGGTCATTCTAAAACTGGGGTCGCCATTTAAGTTTAATTTAAGTGACTCCGTGGTGACCTTATTAGCTCAGGAGTCCTGGGCATTTCATGCAGCGGCTTGTGAGGCAGGCAAGCTCGCCACTCTGAAGGAGGAGGTGGAGACAGGGGCGCCTGGGTGGCTCAGTTGTTGGGCGTCTGCCTTCAGCTCAGGTCATGACCTGGAGTCCTGGGATTGAGCCCCGCATCGGGCTCCCTGCCCGACGGGAAGCCTGCTTCTCCCTCTCACTCCCCTTGCTTATGTTCCCTCTCTCACTGTGTTTCTCTCTGTCAAATAGACAAATAAAATCCATTAAAAAAAAAAAAAAAGGGAGGATGCAGACGCTGTGAAGGCTTAGGGCAGCCTGGCACAGTGGTGGGGTAGGCACAGACCCCCAGGCTTCCCACACCGGGAGCCTGCTGTGTCCACAGGAGCCCCTCCGTCCAATCCCAAGCCCTTCCAATATGGCCACTGTCATTTGCAAATACAAGCCTGGTCGTGGGCCCTTCTCAGGTCACTTTCTGGACAGCTGAAAAGTAGCCTCCTTTATTATCATTAGCTTCCCTGGCCCCCCAAAACCAAACTGCACCTGAAACAGCAGGGAGACGCATGTCAGCCCCTTCTGTCTGCGGCACTGTCCCCCTCCCCCACTGGTGGGCCTGCTGGATGGGGTGGGACAGAGACCTTCCCTTGAAGGACCAAAGGATGCTCTCTTCGGAGAGTTTCTCCATGGTGGGCAACACCTAAGATTTCCCTTCCAAGAAGTGAAAGAACTCCACCCGAGAGGCACACTTTTAATAATGTGCATGTGACAAGTGGAAGTGCCTAGGAAGGCCCAGAGCTGCTGGCTGACCCACAGAGCACGCTCCGTTCCCTGGAGGCCTCCAAACAGCGACTGATCGACGACGGGGAGCCCCAGCCATACGCCAAAGCAGACCTCAGATCATCCTGAAGCACAGCGGTGACTTGAGCTCTGGGAGGTGCGTGGCCCACCAGCAAGGTGTCCTTGCACCATGACAGCTGGGGACGCCACGACCTGGAACTGTACTTGTGCCAGTAAGCCTAAGTACTCAGATGAGACCCGGGGCCCCCAGAGGACAAAAACCTGCTCGAAAACATGAGGTGGGTATGCCACAGAGAAACAGGGCCACCCCAAACACCCACTGACACACGAGGGAAGGAACCAAGTCAAATGTCTCTCGCTGCCCAGGACTCGAGGTGTCCATGCACACCCTTTTACCTCATCCCATGGTTCTCTGACCATCCCTTAATCAAATTTTTTGTAAACAAATCACATTTTTCTACCAACATAAGTAGCGGTGGACAGAGAGGTCTCTAACTTCAGCACGTTCTGTAAAAGAAAGTAATCAGGGAGTAAGCAATGGCAAGCCAGGCCCAGGGCTTGCTACTTCAAGCAAATCTGGGAGGACCCCGTCCAGAAGGACGAGTGGTACTTCCTTAGCGCACACTGAGTACCTACTGTGTGCCCTGCACGTGCACGACCAGAAGATCGTCCTAGTCGCTTCACGTGGAGTCCTGCGAGGATAAACATGCATATAATGGCAATCTAGTGTGGGCAAGCAAGTCATGAACGTGTCCAAGATATGTCAGAGTTCAGAGGTGGGCAGGCCTTCGAACACACCTGCCGGGTCACCTCCTGCATGAAGCCCAGGGAGGGCCAGGTGCTAACCTGGGTCCCCAACCCCCAAGACACCCTGTTTATAGGTCTGAGACCCCTGGAGAGTCCCCTGCGGGCTGGGCCATGACTTCTGGGTGTTTCTATTCCTGGCACTGGGCCTGACAAATAAGGTACATTTAATACAAATGTTTATTAAAGATCTTAAAGGTGGAGAAAGAGCATTTCCACTTTCCACCCTCTACCCCCCGCAAGTCACAGCTAAATAAACAAGAGAAAACAAGAGATGTTTGGTTAAAAGACAAGGAACTCCTAGATGAAACAATCTGGTTCATGGGGGAGTGGTCACCTGGAGCAAGTGGGAGCTACAGTCGGTCCCCCTCCGGCCTGAGCAATGTCCACAGTCGGTCCCCCTCCGGCCTGAGCAATGTCCACAGTCGGTCCCCCTCCGGCCTGAGACCAGCAGGTGGGCGGGCCCAGCCATTTTTTTTTTTTCAAAGATTTTATTTATTTATTTGACAGAGAGAGACACAGCGAGAGAGGGAACACAAGCAGGGGGAGTGGGAGAGGGAGAAGCAGGCTTCCCGCTGAGCAGGGAGCCCGATGCGGCGGGATCCCAGGACCCCGGCATCACGACCTGAGCCGAAGGCAGATGCTTAATGACTGAACCACCCAGGCGCCCCAAGCTAGGGTGCCTGGGTGGCTCAGGCAAGCAACTGCCTTCGGTTCAGGTCACGATCCCAGAGTCCAGGGACTGAGTCCTGCATCGGGCAGGTGGGCTCCCTGCTAGACAGGGAGTCTGCTTCTTCCTCTGACCCTCCCTGCCCCTCCCCAGCTCTCTCTCTCAAATAAATAAATAAGATCTTAAAAAAAAAAAAAAAAAAAAAAAAAAAAAAAAAAAAAAAAAAGGAAGCCTGCAGGACGAAGGTCAAAAGCAAAATGTTTAAAAATACCCTGCCCTGGCGACTGCCACACACCCCCCAAACCCATCAGCACACCCCACCAAGTAAACAGCTGGCTGAAGGGGAGACGCGGGGCGCGTGGAAAGCAGCAAGACCCGCTCTGCTGTGGCCTCCACGCGAGGAGGAGAGAGGCTGGGTCAAAGCGGCCTACTTGGGAAAATATTTGGAAGCAGTTTCACTGACAAGTTGCCTGCGAAAAACACTGCAGACAGAGCCTGATTTCTATTTTGGTGCTAACATCGGGAAATGAGCTTAAGACACATGTGTCTCAAAGTCAGGGCAGCTGTGCCTCCCAACGGCTTGAAATAGAGACTCTTCAAAACACGCTCAGACGACACGGACAAAACCACCAGGTCCAAGCTTGGGACAAAAGATTTCATTTTCTTACCAAACTGAAAAACTTCAAAAGCGGTAGAGTTTTAAACTCGATCCAATTCAATGTCTTTGTCAGTCATCTTAAACCAGGCACTGGACCGCTCCTGAGACAGCGTGGACTGCTGCGCCCAGAGTAATCTTGGAAGCGGTGGGGCCACAAGTGGGCTCACTACAGGTGAACCCGTCATCCTCTGTCAGAGGGTCTTTCCAGGCAATTTGTCATGGGCCCCAGTAGAGCAGAAACCACACTCGAATCGTCTAATTGCAGGGTGTGCTCTCAAAGCAGTGGCAATCCTGCTGTCTGGATGGAGCCAACATAAATCAAAGGAATGCGGCTCCTCAGCTGGTGTATTTGCTGGAGAACTGAGATCTCGAAGTAATCTTCTGACACTCCTGGTCATCTGTGAGGTTCAAAGGGCCACTCATAGGCGTGGCCAGCAGGGTCCTGCAGAGCCAGGGGGGCGGGAATCCTGCCAGAGAGGAGGGGAGAGCTGCTTCTCTGGACATACATCCGACTAAGGGATGGAGGCCCTAGGGACTGGCTCTGTCCCCCTTCCCAACAATCAGATCTCACCCGCTTCAAGTTAGCCCGGGGACAGCAGATACCCCGAGAACTAGCACTTGATGGCATGGTAGAGGCCAACGTGTCTTTCCCGAATGTGCAAAACTGGGAGAAGTCGGGGCTCTCCTTGGGTGGGCCAAGATGGAAGAGGGGGTACGCTGCTGCCCAAGGGCCGAGAAGAAATACACTTCAAAGTCCCACCATAAACCTGAGAGCTAGGGGGTCTCTAGCTCTCATGCCCTTGACTTCAGAAAAGGAGGGAGAAAGAAGAGCTGGACGCGAACACGGAGATGAGGAAGGGCTCTCTGGCGACAGGCGCTACAGGACGTCCTGGGAAGCAGGCCCTTCACCCCACCAGAGCAACTGGGGACCATGCGCCAAGGCTGTGCTCTTGGTTCCAAAAAGCCAGCTTTCACCAGGGATCGGTTTACCCTCGGGAAGACTGAAGTCTGGAAAGCCATCCCTCCCTTTGTCCTTCCTGAAACCCTACAGGCGCAAGAGCTGCTTCTCCCCTAGCAAGCAGGGCCAGTGGCAGATGAAGATGACAGATGCCTTCTAGGCAGTCCTGGGTGGACCCTGGGCCCGGGGCTAGGTCCTGTGTTGGGACACTCCCACTGGGGGAGCAGGAAGTGGCTTCCTCATCCTCACCTCCCAGGCTCAGCTCCGGAGGGGGGACTCTGGACGCCCAGGAAACGTGGGGAAGTGGCAGGCAATCTTTACTCAGGATCGAGGCACAGGACCTGGCTGCGTGCCAGCCCCAGGGTGGGGTGCTGGGGAGTGGGAGGGTACACAGCCACAACAGAGTCCTGAGAAAGGTGTCAGTTTAAGACCAGTAACGGAGCTGAACAGCCAAAGCCCGGCTTGGGGAATCCCTGGGTTGGGACTGGGGGCCGGGCGGGTGAGAACTGCTCCGTGGGGCCAGCAGGGCCCAGCTGCGTCGGGTGGGGTCGGCCCGATGACCAGACACTCTGACCCACAGTGAACCCGCCGAGATCCTCATCCTGGGAGGGGAGAAACCGAGGCCTGTCAGCAGAGCCTTGCCCTGAAGCCGGCACTCTCAAATGGGCTTGGCCGGCTTCTTCCACTCATGGGCTGCGTGGTTGCACAGCTTCCTAACCACAAGTCTGTTCTGTCTGCAGAATGGACAGAAAATAAGAAAAACGCCCAGATACGGACAACCAAGGGCAGTGCCAAGGAGTGATCCTGGGTGAGGTGGCCCTGTTTAGGTGAGCCTGTCAGAGAAGTTTCTAGAGGAGGCTGCTTTGAGCAGGCACACGGGAAGAGGGTGGACTTTGGATGGCAAGGTAATGATAAGGTCACAGTAGAAGAGAAAGAGGAGAGGGGGCCATTGTTAACAAGTTACAGAAAGAAAGAAGGAGAAAAGGATGCCAGGAAAGAAGGGAGGGAGTCACAATGACAGCTTTGCATTTGGGGATCGTCATTTCATTTCCCCCCTTGTGTGTTTGCTTTGGTCCTGCCACCTCCAGATCTGCCTGGGGCCCCTCCAAGCTTGGTCATGCCAGGCGACACAGAGATGAACCGTGGGGAAAAAAAGAAGAGACTTGTTGCAATTCGCCCGAGGAGCTGGGGCTGGCCGGTGGAGGACGGGCTGCCGTCTAACCCCGGGCCCGGAGCAGGGACTCCTCCAGGCTCAGCTGGGCTTGAGGGCACAGGACCCCCTTTGGAGCAGCCTTCCCTCTGTCCTCTCTCCCAGCACAACCTTGAGTGGAGGACAGCAACTCGGGAGGTGCCCAGTCAACTTCCGGCCACCCTCCCAGGCACAGCCTCCCCGGGAGTTCTCTTCCAAGAGAAGGTCAGACGTCTCCACCAAAATGTAAACTAGGCAGATGGCCCTGTAGCTCAGGGGTAAATACGGATCAGCACTGCCAAGCTGACTGCACCCTGCCCGCCAATCTGCTGTGTCCCCGTAAACACAAATCGCTCTGTCTTCACCAGGGTGTCATCTTGCCCACGGGACCGCAGCCAGGCCGACGTGCTTCTTCAACATCAACAAGTAAATCGAATCCCTGACAACTACAGGCTAAAGCCATCTTAGAACGGTCTGCAGGGTTCTTTTCTGCACTTGTGTTTCTATTTTGTGACCCAAATCCTTTCCCAAGCAAGGAGTTACTGGAAGTTCGGACAATATTTTATCACAAGCAACCCTTAGTGCAAGAGATTCGATTAGGGTCACTTAGTCAAGAGGCCAAAGGCCCTAATTTAAGCCAAGCAGGTTCAGGTGGTGTTGACTTGTAAGAAAGAGAGACCCAGACTTGTTAATTTTTAAAAAGAACAACAGAAAGAACAGGAAGGACCTGAGGAGGGAAGCAGCGTACCCTGTCACAGCGCATGGCTTCTTTGGCTTATAACAAAGATTATTTTCTGGAGTCCCTACGGCAGGTGTCAATAAGCCAGGGTGCTCTCAGGAGGATGTGAGGTGGCTTCCCAAGCGATCCAGGAAAAATGGCAGGAGCCAGGAGCAGGGGGTGGGAGTCAGGGGTGAGGGTGGGGGCGCTGGAGACCCCAATCCCTCACAGTTCCCAATAACTAACTAGGGTCCAAGGCAGGGACCAAAGTCTCCCTGGCTTCTGCTGTTTCTCTTCTGGATAAATGAGTTCTTCAATGCCCTCCAAAACCTAAAACAAGACCCTCTATGCCTTCCTCGGGAGGCAGATAACCAGCAGGGACCTGAAGGCCACGACAGACAATTCAGAGGTCCAAGTGCAACTCTCTGGGCCAAGAAAGCCAGCTAAAGATGGGCCAGGGCGACCACACTGTCCCAGAGAGACTGCTGCTAGGCTCCCACCAACAGAGCTCTAAATAAAATTTAAAGATAGTCAAAAATAAAATAAAGATGACTCCTAAGGTGTGGCGAGAATAATGCATGAGCCGGCTCTCGGAGGATAAACTTGGCGAGCTTGGCTAAGGTACTGCTAAAAGCAGGGAGCTCCCCTGGTCACTCCCAGGCTGCAGGGGAGAGCAGCTCAGTGGGCAATGCAGCCACCACCAGGGAGGGAGCAAGCCCAAGCGAGCGCACAGGACTACGCTGGCTTTGGATACGCCGTGTCTGACTCACGACGGCACTGGGTCAGTGGATCCAAAGCTGGTGGGACTTGGAGTTGAAGGACAGAGTCGGTGTGTGGTGCTCTGGGCCCAGCCTGGCCTGCTGAACAGATGTGCAGGTGTGAAGGGCCAGGGCATGCCCCCAGGAGCACCATGGGGACAGAGAGGGGACCTCAGGTGACCAGGCAGGGATAGTCATGGAAGCCAAGGAAGGGGTGCCTAAGACAAGGCCTGAATGTGTCCTCTGCACTTGGAGATGTGGTCTAGGGACAGTGGCCGAGGACAGCAGAAGGGACTGGGGACACAGTGGGCAATGAGGAGAGAAAGACAGCCAGGAAGTCCCATGCAAACTGCTGGGACAGATTCAGAACCCACACAGGCCACACGGCTGGGAAGTGGAAGGGCTGCTCCCTCACCAGCACAGGCGTGCCGCGGGAGCGGATCCGTTAGCAAGCTAACAGCGCGGTCTCACAGAGTGGCCATTAGCTTCCTCCTTGCACCAGCAGGCCTCCGACACAGCACGAAATGGATAGGTGAGTGCTTCCCGGGGGGGCCGTGGAGCCACCCCCCAGGAGACCCCAGACACTCTTCCTGCTTGAAGCCACTGCAGCTCTCAGCCTGTCTCCCTGTGACCCCGCCTTCTGCATTCCTTGGTATTGGAGGTGGACCAGATGGCTGTAAGGTCTGGAGCAGATCCACTGTGCCAGGGGTAAGGCAGACGTCAGGGAAGGCAAGGACATGGGGCCAGCCCTTCTTTTCTTAGAGGAACAAGCTAAAGCCCAGGAAGATAAAACCCCAAGCTGCCTGGCCCAAGGCAGAGGTCCCCGGGACCTGGAGGCTGGGGGCAGTATGTACTGACATATGCTGCATCATTCTCCACTGAGAAATTAATTACTTCAGTGTCTAATAGTATGTAACTGCTGTAAACAAAGAAACCCCTCAAATGATACAAGAGCAAAGTCCTGTTAATCCGTCAAGATCCAGATGCAGCCCCGGCCATCAGATTTTGCTTTTTCATCTCTCAGTTTACCACTCTAGCCAAGAAGAATTCAGAGACCAAAATCGGTGTCTCTCTATGGCCCCTGTGGCCCACTGGAAAATGTCTATTTCAGTTTATAAACAGGTACTGAATACCCCCTTGCTGGGCACTGGGCATGTGGGGAGGACAGTGCCTGGGCCTTGGGGACCAGCAGCCGCGGGCAGTGTATGAGGTGAGCCGAGCACCGGCACCCAGCTTACTGGGGGGGTCACGCCCCCTCCCCACCCCCCTAGCAGCTTCCAAACACCGAGAGGGAAACATCCACACTGGAGCAGAGCCTTCCTCCTGTGACCCTCTGTGACAGCGTCTACGGTGACCTGGGACACAGACCACAGCTGCTGTCTCGGGGGTGACCTCGGCCACTTGGCCCAGGAGCCAGGCTTCTCTTGGGTCCAACTTTCAGCTGCTACTGTGGAGCACTTCAACTGTTCTGCCCGTGGCGGCAGGGGGAACCCACAGTTTTTTCAAGCACTGCTGTGTTTCCACAGCTTTTTTTCTTATGTATTCTTTTTAATGATATGAAACCAGAAGTGTTGGATCTCTTGAGCCACAGGGGGAAGTTCTGTCGGTCTGCGAGGATGTGGGGGGGGCGGGGGAGGGAGCAGGGACACTGCCTCTGAGGCACCCTCGGCCTGACAACCTCACCTTCTCTGGGAGGCTCAAAAAGCATTGACTAGGCTTGGTGAAAGGAAAAGGGGACTCTAAAATCCCAGTGTGGATTTTATCCTGCAAGGACAGCAGGCGCCCTCTCCCCAGCGTGCGGGGGGGGGGGGGGGGGCGCGGCACAGGTCCTGCTTCTTGCTACATTTAGCAGTTACTTTACTTACCTGGTCTCCTTTCAAGTTCATTGTCTCCATCTACCCCACTGACTCTTATTTGCATGCAGATGCTTTCTAACCCCAAACCTTTTTTTTTTTTCTTTTTAAAGATTTTATTTATTTGACAGACAGAAACGCAGCCAGAGAGGGAACATAAGCAGGGGGAGTGAGAGAGGGAGAAGCAGGCTTCCTGCCGAGCAGGGAGCCCGATGTGGGACTCGATCTCGGGTCTCCGGGATCATGACCTGAGCCAAAAGCAGTCGCTTAACCAACTGAGCCACCCAGGAGCCCCTAACCCCAAACCTTTTAACACCTGTCTATACCAGAGGCCCCCAGAACCATCTACTAAAGGGAAGAACAAGGCCAAACAGATGCTCCCTCTAAACCTGACCATTCATCTGTCAGAGGGGACATGACAACATGTACTTGGAGAAGTTCTGGGACAGATTTTAGCAGGCACAAATGCTAACTAAAACTTAAACAGCAGCACTCCGTACCTGCTGCTCCTCCCAGCAGGGCTGGGGCTGTAGGAACTGCCCTCCACCTCTCAGCCCTCCCCAGCGGGTCTTGTTTCCACTGGGGTGAGGCCGTCATCTCGGTAGTTCCCTCCCACAGCATGGGAACCCACACATCAATCAAAGTCACAGGAAGCACGTGCAGGGACATCATGAGTGTCTTCTACCAAGGAGTCACAGTCTACCCCCATCTACCCCTGCAGCTGCCTTCCCGCCTTCCAAGCCCCTGGAGGAGCAGGAGGAAATCAGTGTGGGTCAGGACACGGTGCCAGGCTCAGCTTCCAGCAGCTGACAGCACTGGGCCTCATCCCACCACAGGGCCTTCAAACCCTTCAGTACTAGGACCTTCAGCTAAACTTCACGCCGAGCATGGCCAGTGGTGGCCAGCTCAGGTGTGGCCTTGAGCTTGGGCTCTGCCCCTTGGCAGCCCTGTCCTTCAGGGAGAGCCTGGAAACTTTCCTAATGCTTCTGAGCCTATGTCTTCCCATCTGTGAAATCAAGATACAATCACCACCACCCACCCCCCGCCTGTGATGCTCTGAGGTTAAGTAAAATAGTGGCTGTGAAGCATGGAGCTCCGAGCCTAACATAAAGCCGGCAACCACTCCCACTCTTATCGTCATTGTTAACACTCCTTGGCACAGGCAAAATCCTAGGCGAGGTGCCAGTGCGGGTACTGTGTGGGGTCTGCACCCAGGGTCTTGGGTCCTGCCAGAAGAGCACGGCCCTCAGCACGCACAGAGGCAGGACAGAGTGAGAAGGGTCAAGTGGGAAGGCAGCAAAGCTGGGCCTTGGAAGGGGGGCAGGCTATTGATAGGCTATTGATAGGCAGAAAGAGAAGGATGAGCAGGCCCAAAGGCCCCAGAACGCAGGAGCCCTCACTTCCAGAGGGCATCCCAGTGTCTTAGCCACGGGGAGTCCGTCGCCCTTGGGCAAAGGCTGAGTCTGTCTGGTTACTGGGGCATAGGCTCCATCACCACGAGGGCCCTAGAGGGGCTGTCAACGTGTGGAGGCCTCGTTCCAAATGCCCTGAGAGGCAGGGAAGATCATGAGCATGACGACGGGGACAGGAAGGGCTGGCCAGGCCGCCTCCCAGAGCCCGGCAGGCTGTCAGGAGGCCACGGGCCAGGCCGAGTGAGGGCACCAAGAAAGCTTCGGCGGTGACGGCCAGAGGGGGCGACACTTCCTTCACAGCTCCCGGAGAACTTCAGGGTTCAGCCTGCATCTCCCACCTCCCACCGAGCCCCTGACTGGGATGATACAGGCTGTGAGGAATGAGCTTGGGACACCTGGGAACTGCCAGGGCTGACTCGAGGGGAACAGCCTCTGCCAACGAGCCATCCACCTTTTCTGACTTTGGCTTTTCTTGTCAATAGTTATTTTGATCTTACTTGTTTTTCATCCATGTCAGGAATAAGAGGGCACCAGACTGATTCCGGGACTCTCCTGTGTCCTGTCCGACGCGTCACTGACCAAGGCAGACACTGTCCCTCCCTGTCCTTGCCTCTCCTAGGGCAGCCCAAGGGGCTCCACTGTCATGGGGAGTCATCGGGATAAAGGCCCTCACACTCTGGAGACAAATTTCTTTTTAATTAAAAAAATTTTCAAAGCACTGAAACACCACTCTAATGGACAACACGCCTGGCAACAAGCCGGGCTCCTGCATTTATTTATCGTTTCTTCTACTGGAGAAGACAATCTATCAGTGACTACTGTCGCTCCATAACTGTGTGCAGTGTCCCCACCTCTTGAGTCTCACGACCGGGATAAAAGCACCTGTCGTCTGCCACACGGCTCCCACCCATCCATGCTGTGTGTGTGGCACCTGCCACGGGCTGGGCTCTGTGTCAGGACAGGGTGAGTTACCGGGGAAGGAGCACATCCAACTCCACTCGAGGGCCACAGGCATTCCTCAGAGGCATCGTG
>PITA01012125.1:29150-63573 GCA_004023965.1 Spilogale gracilis | reverse complement strand
CCACCAACAGTGTAAGAGGGTTCCCCTTTCTCCGCAGCCTCTCCAACACTTGTTGTTTTCTGTCTTGTTAATTTTGGCCATTCTGACTGGTGTAAGGTGGTATCTTAGAGTGGTTTTGATTTGAATTTCCCTGGTAGCTAGTGACGCTGAACATTTTTTCATGTGTCTGTTGGCCGTTTGTATATCTTCTTCGGAGAAGGGAAACAGGGTTTTTAAAGTGATAATTACAGCAGAGTGAAATCATATGACTAGGCCCTGATCCAGTATGACTGCTGTCCTTTCAAGAGGAGATTATGACACAAACATGTGCAAGCAAAGAGGAAAGATCATCTAAGAACATAACAAGAAGGTGGCCATCTGCAAGCCACGGAGACAGATCTCAGAAGAAACCAACCATACTGACTTCATCTTAGACTGCCACTCTCCAAGAACTGGGAAGGAAAAAAAAATTGTTTTGTTTAAGCCAACCAGTCCATGGTACATGCAGCAAACACTGCATGAGGGTTGCCCTTGCGTTGTAGTATGTTCAGAAGCATCCATGGTCTCTACCACTAATACCAGTGGCAATCCCCTAACACCACAGTTGTAACACCCAAAAATATCTCCACACATTTGCTAAATGTCTCCCAAGGGCAAAATCTTCTTTCCTGCCCACCATTTCAGATGGCTTCTGATCACCTCTGTTTTCTTAGTGCTCAGTGATACAGGAAACAAAGGCAGAAAAAAATGATTAAATTTTCTTACTACTTGTAGCCCACTGACAAGTCCTTGAAACAGGCAGTGACATTCCTCTAGGAACTCAGCTGCCTCAATGTTACTACTTCACGAAGAGCAAAAGACAATCTTAGTCCAACCCCCAGGATCCTGTAAATCTACTTTAACCTATAAGAAATTCCTTTGGAAACTTCCTTTATCTCTACCCCCACAAGATACAGGTTGGCAATCATCCTCCAACCATATGACCCACTGATACACAGCTGAAAAGTCTCTGACTTTTCTCTGAGTTTTTACTAAAGAGTAATAAATGACCTTTTCCTAACAATTGCTAGCCCTGGGGCACCTGAGTGGCTCAGTCATTAGGCGTCTGCCTTTGGCTCAGGTCATGATCCCAGGGTCCTGGGACTAAGTCCCGCACCAGGCTCACTGCTCAGCAGAACTCTGCTTCTCCACCTGCCTGCTGCTCTCCCTGGTTGTGCGCGCTCTCTCTCTCTCTCTCTCTCTCTCTAATAAATAAAATATTTTTTAAAAAAAGACAATTGTTAGCCCTTTTCCTAAGAATAGTTAGCCCTCTCAGGATCCTGGAAATCTTGTTGTCAAAATACCTGGGAGACTGATGCTATCCCTAACTCCCTCTCAACTTGATAGTATGTAATTGGCCACTCTTCATGACTCCAGTGCAGTTCTTTCTGCCCACAAGTCCTGTCCACATGCTTTAATAAAATAATCTTTTTGTACCAAAGACATCTTAAGAATTCTTTCTTAGCTGTCGACTTTGAACCCTAACATCTTTCCTACATCACTCAGCACAGTGATGGCTACCTAACTAAGAAGATAATCAGCTATTTTCTGAATAAAGTCACTTGCCTGGTTCCCTATCTTGGGTCTCACGACTCCCTTGCAAATTCCTTTTGCTGTGTTTAAAAAGAAGAAAAAGGAAAAGAAATAATTGGCTCAAAATGGAGTCACTTGCCCCCACAACAGCAACCAAAACCTAACTGCACTGCAGGAATGTGACCTTTACCCAGTCAATCTGGAATCTCTTGATCAGCATTACTGAGGTCATCTGCAAGACAGACCCTAGCCTCCCCTGCAAAAGGGGACCTTGCCTATACCAATCCTTTCTTTTCTTTGCTAATGACTTCCCTCATTCTTTCCAACCCTGTTTCTGCCTCTAAAAACCATCCATTTGTACAGCAACTTGGGGCTCCTTCCTAGTCATAGATTGGATGCTGTCTGATTCATGAATCGTTGAAAAAAAGCCAATTAGATCTTCATATTTACTTGTTTGGATTTTGTTTTTCACAGGGCAATTAAAGTAGTAATTACTTCCAGTTTAATTTGTCATAGGCTCTGTAATTTTTAATGAAACCATTTTCATTTAAGCATAATTTCTGGCAATTCAGTGACGTAAATATCACATCAATGTTAAACCTTTTTCTACTTGATATTGCTCACTTACCTCACATCAGATCCTTTGATAGATTCAGTGAGTGGTGCTTTTGGTTTCCTTAATGCACCACTAATAATTTAGCAGATGAAATGACTATGACAAATTCTTACATAACCATTTGAAGCTCAGGGAACTTCAAAAAGAAAACAAATGGCCATTTAAGTGTGCAAGCGTTGAACTCTAAGTCATAATGAGACTCCACACATTATCCAGAGACCCAAAAGCATATCAAAAAGCCAAAGTCAATGGAGACATTCTTTGGAAAGGGGAAGTCACAAACGTCTCTCTAGCGCATTCATAAATTTGTTGTCTTAACACTGGCTCATGTGCTGTCATGTTATTTGAAAGGTGATGTGTTTGGGCTGGGAGTAATGTGAGGGCAGTGGCGGAGAGGACTGACTCTGAGATGCTGAAGAGCGGCACGAGGAACTCTGGAAGAATTGGGAACTGGTGGACATTTTGCAGAGAGACAATTTCTGACCAAGTCTTTCCATTGATTTGTAGCTTGTATCAACTATTCATAAGACACTATCTCCAGGACATTATTTTAAATTGATACAGTCTATTCATTTTCAAAATTCATTTATTGCATTCTTTTTGCTTAATATCTGAGAGTCAGAGTGGTAAAGATTTGATTTACCCAAGTGAAAAAGAAAAAAAAAAAAAAAAACTAATATCATTTTGAAGTGCCATTTCCAAAGAATATCGCCGATGTTTCAAAGTTAGTGTTTGTGACTTTTAGTTTCGATACCAACCTCCTACTCCAAGTGACAAAGGACTACACTAAACACTCAGGCAATGACCATCACATAACTGTTGGGACAGGCATACTGGCATCCAGGCATCACAGGCTGACATGCACCAAAGAGGTGATTTATGACAACCTGCCTTTCCAGAAATACAAGGGCTCTTAACTCCTCAGCTACTCCTTGTGACAGAGAGGTTGAAAAGAATCCTTTTCTCAAGTTAGTTTCTACATGGAAGAGGAGAATGCCTTAAGGATATCCTGAAATTTAGAAACAAAACCACACAAAACTCTTTGCCAAGATATCTGTGTACTCTGCAAAGTTGGTGGATGTGCAGATGTCAATATTTTTAGACAGAGGTGCTTCAGAGACAGGGTCACTGACCAAGAGAGGATGTTTTAGAACTTATTTTTCCCAGGAAAGGCAAAAGGTATAGAAATCAGCTAACCACCATATTGAGAAGTCAAACTTCACTTGGGCATTTATGAATATGAAGTCTGTGTGGCAACCCAAAGTGCCGCACTCCAATCACCACACTAGAAAAGTCAGCAAAGCCCTCACTAATTCCTGTTCCGTTTATTTCTCGGCTCAATCTCAGCACCTTCCGCTGATCTGGTACGACGATTCTGTCTTGGACTCATTTCTGTGTCTTGAAGATCATTTCTGAAAACAGAAAAAAGGAAACAGCATCTCAGAAAATAATGATCATGATGATTCTAGAGCAGCTTCTAGTTGACAAGGGCTTTCACATGCAGTATCTCATTTGAACTTCCAAACAGCTCTCTACTCCACTGGCAAGTGTATAATAATTACTATTACTGTTATTATGATACACATTTTATAGCTGAGAAAACAGTGACTAAGCAAAGATTACAGGCCATAAGTGACCGAAGTAGGAATTGAATGCCTTTCTTCTGAATCAAAATCTAGAATAGCTTTATGCTTTGCTTAACATGAAGAAAACTGCAAAAAAAAAAAAAAAAGAAAGTGCTAGTATCTTAAGACAAATAATGAAATCATTCTCTTGAGCCTCTCTGAGAGTTGAGGTTGTAAGGCAATTAAGAAAACAAAATTCCAAAGAAAGATAAGCCCCACCAAAGAGAGGTTGGCCACACAAATTGTTACTTCTGACACAAAACTGGAAGAAAGGTGGCTGTTGTACAACCAGGCAAGAGAACATGAGCTAACATTTCAATGAATTCTGAACTACGGGCTAGTACTGAAGACCCCGACCCAAGAAGAGGCCACATGCACTGACAAGCTCTTTTCCAGGAGCCTCCATCAACTGCTCATAAGAAAGACTGGGAAGTAAGGTAATCCAGGGAGAAACGAAACAACAGAGACTTTGGACACAGAAACAAACTGAGGGACTTGGAGAGAGGGGGGTGGAGGGATGGGAGAGCCTGGTGGTGGGTACTGGGGGCACCTAATGCGTGGAGCACTGGGTGTAGAGAATGGGGAATGAATCTTGGAACACTGGAAAAAAAATTTAAGTAACAATAAAAAAAAGAAAAGAAAAAAAAGAAAGAAAGACTGGGAGCAGAGTGGGAAATTGTGGAAAGCCCACTTTGGTGAAACAGGATAAAGCTGGTCAATGGGGGTGACAGAGATCAGGCAGAAAGCCCTACCTCTTCTTGGGACTGTTCCCTCCAATGACCTGAGAGCTTTGGGCAGATGAGGGAAACTCACTGGTCCACAGGAATCAGGCAAAGATCTACCATCTCTGTAGGAGGAGCAGAATGTTTCAATGGAACATCTGCTTGAATGGGAAGGATAGGCAATCCTTTGCGAGAACAGTGGCAAAAATTGTTTGCTGCTGGCGAAATGGTAGAAATAAAAAACTTTCCTTCTGGAGGAAGGGCAGAAAATCATCTTGGGCTGATGATCTCAACACCAAGCAAAGGCTTGGGCAAGGCAGTCTGACTACCTCGGGAGGGGGCAGAGGTGGGCTCCAACTCCAAGATCCATGCACACAGGGCCTGCCCAAGACCATAGCTGGAACAAGAAGAGAGAGCCCCAGTAGGCTCCCACCAGGAGCCAAGCATCAAGTAATAGGCAATAGCAGTAAACTGCTAAGGGAGAGGTGCAGACATGGAGAACTGCACCTCTGGAATGCAGAGGTGTGGACAAGGCTGAAAGGTAAATGAGAACAAAATCAGAGAACAAAAGCTCCCCACACATCCAGCCCCCACACTAAGCACAAGGTAAAAGCAGCCCACTGAGTGAGGAATTTGATGCCTCTGATACACTGAAGGTCATGTTAAGAACCAGGAAATTCCAATCTGAGTCAACTCGCCACACTAATGGCCTAAGAGAAGAAGAAACACACCCGTTTCCAGGCACAAACTCTATTTTTACCTCAGTATCTATGGCTCTTCACAGTATGTGTAGCATCCACACAAGATGTACAATGCACAAAGAAGAAAACCCAAATAAAAAGTCCATTGTCAAGATAAAAATGTAACTAAGAGACACAGACAGAATGACCTCCACACTGGAACCATCAGACTAAACCTTAAAGTAACTATGATTGATATGGTAAAGGCCCTAGGGATAGTTGGAGGACAAACATGGAGAGACAGCTCCCAGGGTGGCTCTGAAAGACAAAGATCATTACTGTCCTTCCCTCTCCGTACATCCCAGAGTCTAAGGGTTCTTCCCCTCCCTCACTGTCAGCACTGTTGCTCTTTCTCCACACCACAAAACCAGCATACTCCTTTTTATTAGCTGTAACTTTACCTTTTCTTCATCATGCTCTACTTATACCCAGTTCTTTGACCCCAAAGAGTGAGATGTGAGAGGGTAAGGGCATTTTATTAAACTTCTCAGACACTCTTTATGTTCCTCCTTTGATGCACGTGGGCCATAGTAAAAAGACTCAGTGAGTAGTGTACTCAGCCAAGTCATCACTTAGCCTTTTGATTCAGGACAGGAGCTGGCAAACTCTTTGTGTAAAGGACCAGATATTTTGGGCTCTGAAGGCCATACAGTCTGTCACAACTACTCGATTCTGTTCTAATCGTGAAAAGAACCAGAGCCAGCAGATAAACAAATGTGTGTGGCTATGTTCCAATAAAAATTTATTAAACAAACAGACATCAGGCCAGATTTGGCCTATGGGCCATAGTTCACTGATCCCTGATCTAGCACCATATCAGTCCAGCAAGTGAATTCAACAAGCTGAATGAGAATTAAGTGTGACTCCTCTAGGGCCCCCTTGGCCAAGCTGCTACCCAGAGGATGTACCAACCTGGTCATTATACAATTGCTGTTAGGAGAAAGAAAGAAGCAACATGCCAGAGATAGTTAAGAAGGAATCCTGAGTTTCTAAAATAGGCAAATACATAAACTCAAAAACCCTTTCTGTCCTAATCATTACTCAGAAAGTGGCCAAAAGGAGAGGATTCCTTTCTGGGGATAGCAGCATTCAGTGACCAAATTTTCTCACCACGGTGTATGGACCCGAAGGTGAGGGAGTTGATATTTTTAAAGGGGGCCATTCCAACCTTCAAAGACACCTACAGATTGTAAGGAGGATAAAAAGCCCAGTGAATCCCTTGACCATCAGCCCATTACTGATTCCAGTCATCTGCTTCAAAAATGGGCCCTTGTTATTGATATGTACATGAGTGATCCAGATGGTTCCCTCAACACCTTCAGGCTTGCAGTCTCTAACCAGGGGATCTGCCAATCTGTGGCCCTCGTGACCACTTTTATGATCTGTTTAACCTTAATTACCTCTTTAAAGGCTCCATCTCCAAATATAGTCACATTGGAGGTTAGGGCTTCAACATATGAATTTTAGGAGGACACAATGCAGTCCATAAAAGCCTCCACGGACCAGTCACTCAGTTTGGACAAGAACCTAGTAGCAAGCAAACAGCTGTTTTTCAAAAGGGTATAACTGGTAGCTACACTAGGCTGGACACAAGTCCAAAATCCTAAAGGATGCCTGTAGGTCAAAGCTGCCTCCCTTTCTCTGAGGCTCCAATCAGGAAAATCATTAGTCTTAAGGCTTGTAGCTCTAAGGGGTCATTAAGGTAGTGGGAACTCAAGGGTATTAGCACTTCTCTGTGTGTGGCTCTTCCCTATCAGAGCATTTGCTCTGGCACTTATTAATTATGGAATTATGAGTACATAACACAGCAATTCCTACATACAACCAAATTTAATAATAATGGTGCAATGAATTAGCCCAAGGGCCCCATCTACAAGGTCACATTAGCTTCCCTTCCCCATTATGAGTCTTACTCAACCCCATAAAATCAACTCAGGTGCTTCCTTTCCCTACAGGACACGGTAGAATGGTGAATCTGGTACCTACATCCAACAGAACCATAAAATCCCTTCCCAAAGTTCAGCAACACATCAAGACTGGTACAGATAGCCTTTCAACTCCCTTAGGGACAGGGGAACCTCAGCTCCACTTTATTTTTCTTTTTTAAAATTTATTTATTATTTGAGAGGGAGAGAGAGAGGTAGCAAGAGTCCCAAGGGGACTCCACGCTGAGCACAAGGAGCGAAATGGGGCTCAATCTCATAACCCTGAGATCACGACCTGCGCTGAAACCAAAGAGTCAGTTGTTTGACTGAGCAAGCCACCCAAGCACCCCTCAGCTCCAATTCTAATCAACAAAACCAGAATAGCCAAAACAATTGTAAGAAAAGAAATTTTACACTGACAACACCAAATCCCCCCCATAATCCCCCCAATCTGGAATGCTGGTGAGGATGTAGAGCAAAAAAAATTCTCATTCACTGTCAGTGGGAATGCAAAATGGCACAGCCACCCTGGAACAAAGTTTGTCAGTTTCTTACAAAATTAAATACAGCCTTATCATACATTCCAGCAACTGCACTCCTTGGTATTTCTTCAAGGGCACTGAAAACTTATGTACACACAAAATCCCATACTTTGTTTTTAATTAGAATATAGAATATAATTATATATAGCATTTTAATCATAATTGCCAAAACCTAGAAGCAACCAAGATGTCCTTCAATAGGCAAATGAATCAATGAACTTGAATACTCCAGACCATGGAATATTATTCAGCACTAAAAAGAAATGAGCTATCAAGCCTTAAAAAGACAGGGGGCAATCTAAAATGAACATTCAGTGAAATGAGCAAATTTGAAAAGGCTACACACTATAGGTTCCAACTAAATGACATTCTAGAAAAGGTGAAACTATAAAGACAGAAAAAGAATCAGTGATTATCAGGAACTTGGAGAGAAGGAGAGATGAACAGGTAGAGCATAAAGGACTTTTAGGGCAGGGAAACTATTCTGTATACTGTTTGTATACTATTACATTTGTTAAAGCCCATATACTATAAAATATAAAGAATGAACTCTAATATAAACTGGAAAAAGAAACTTAGAGGCCTCACACTAGCTGATTTCATGACTTATTATAAAGCTGTAGTAATGAAGACAGTTTGTCATTGGTGAAAAGACAAACAAAGAAATCAATAGAGCAAAACAGTGATGCCTGAAATAGACTCACACATATATATTAAATTGAGTTTTGATTAAGGGACCAAAGTTATTAAATAGAGCAAGGACATCAATAAATAAAGCTGGAACAAATGGAGACCCACATGTAAAAAAGAAAAAATGAACCTCAATCCATACTTGCACCATTTATAAAAATCAACTTGAAATAGATTATAGATTTAAATGTAAACCCTAAAACTTCTAGAACATAATAGAAAACCATTGGGTTAGGTAAAGAATTCCTAGGTAGGACACAAAAAAGCACCATATATAAAAGGAAAGAAAAAATTGATAAATTAGATTTCATCAAAATTTAAAACTGCTCTTTGAAAGACATTATCAAGAAAATGAAAAAGCCATAAAGTAGAAGAAAATATGTGCAAAACACATTTCTGATAAAGAACTCACAAATCTCAAAAGTAAAAAACCACCCAATTTACTCAACGGGCAGAAAATTTGAGGAAGCACTTCATCAAAAGACAGAGGGATGGCAAATATGCATGTGAGGGGAAGTTCAACATCATCAATCCTTATGGAAATGCAAACTGAAATGACAAAAAATACTACTATATCTGTTAAAAGCCATTAAAATGGCTTTAAAAACAAAGAGCATAACCAAGTATTGGCCAAGATACAGAGCAACTAGAGCTCTCATGCATTGCTTGTGGAATATAGCTGGGCAGTTTCTTATCAATTGAACCTTCATTAACCACATGATGCTATTACTAGATATTTACCTAAGAGAAATGAAAACTTAAGTCCACACAAAATACTGCACTCAAATCCTTATGGCAGTTTTGTTCATAATCCCCCCAATCTGGAAACAACCCAAATATACCCACCAGCTGTTGAATGGGTGAACAAAATGTGTTGCAAATAAATTCTGAGGGGGTTAAAATGAAATTCAAATTCAGATTATTAACAGAGAAAATTATTCTTTTTTGATTTTATAAGAATATTAGAGAAAGCTATTTCCTAAAATTTCCTCTTTAAGGTACTATGAGATAAAGAGTTAAAATGATTCCTAAGTGATAATCTTTATCCATTCACAGGTTCTTGAAGCCACAGGAGTGTCACTAACAGCAGGAATCCCCTAATGAGTGTATTCAGAGCCAATAAACATTGACTGACATATTCATTCACTCATATACTTACTGAGTGCCCACTATGGGCCACTCAGGCACTATGCTACACACATGAAGATTCAAGGTCCAGTGCACATGCTCTCTAGAAAGGCAGTAAGTGCAGAGCGCTGCAGGAGCAGAGTCAGGGGCTTCTGAATGACTGTGGAGAAAGGAATGACAATTGCCATCTAGATGAGAAAAGGGGAAAAGGCAACTGAGGCAGAAGAAAAGGCACAGAAGCAAGGTAATGACTCTCTGAGGTGACTCTGAGTAGTTTAGCTTAGCTGAAACAAGGAGTGATGGGGTGGAGAGGGGATGGGCACATATGAAATTCTATGAACCAGTAGGTAGGCTGGGGCCGTGACAATAGGAGCCTTGGATGCTGGCATCCAAGTCCAACAGAAAGAACAGAATGTGTTTCAGATCTCACCAGCAGAATAAACTGTAACGACTAGAGGCAGAGAGGCAGCTGGACAGCTGCTGCAGCAAGCTAGAGAGAAGAGCAAAGGGCCTGTAGCCAGCTGTGGTACATAGGGCTGACGCAGATATCACAAAGGTGCTGCCCCGCAGTAGCAACACTTGGGAGCGTGTTAAAAATGCAAACTCTTAGGCCCCACCCCAATCCTACTGAATCAGACTCTTCGAATTGGGTAAAGCCCAATAATCTGTGCTTTAAGAAGTCCTTCAGATGTCTGTGATGCATATTAACGTCTGAGCACCACTTACCTGTACGACTTTGGCAGTTGACTAAATATGAAAGGTCAGGACGAGTGAGCAGTTGAAAACAATTCCTAGCACGTGGCTTGAACAGTGGGGCAGACTATCATACTCCATTTACTTGAGGGAGGGGAAAGTGGAGGGCAAGCAGCTCTGGAGAGAAGGGAATTAGACTCTCTGGGGCAGATAGATTTTCCCCACATTCTATATATTAAAAAAAAATTGAAACCCTGAAATGTGAAATGATATACAAGGACCATTTCTCTTACTGTTTTCATCCTGTTTGATGTAAATACATTTTACATTTCAAAACAGTAAAATGAACCAATACTTACAGACATAAGAACCCAAGACCGGTCTATAGAAAATAGTTTTTGGTTTTTTGTTGCTCATGAAAATACTGCTTTATACAGAGCACTGTACTGCTAACAGAACCTCTCAATCATTTATGGAATTAGGAGAATATATGGGAACTGAAATAGCATGTTCCAGGATAAACATCCCAAATATGCCACTTATGGTACCACAAAGCATGCCTATAAGCTTAAGATGCAGAAATGCCAAGTTTAAGTTTAAAAGTTAAGTTATGGAGGCTTTTCCTGATTCTGCCTCTCAAGCTACATTATGGCAGAAGCTCGTCTGAACTGTTCTATGCTCAGCTGAAGTCAGGAGACCTGGATTCTGACCTTGGCAGTGCCACTAAGTAGCTGTGGACCTTGACCTGGTCAATTTACCACTCTGGAGTCCAGCTTCCTTCTCTATAACATTAAGGGATTAGACAAGATGAACACTTAGATCTCTTTAGCTGTAACATTTATTATTTATGAGGATCAATCGATGGGATTGATCTTCTAAATGCTCTCTTATAACAATAGGTTTTGGAGGCTATTTCTTATAACAATAGGTTTTGGAGGCCATCACTATTGAGAATGGGCTTGGGTGCAGGAACTCTGGCTAAAATGTGTCCTAGCCATTGACGTCCAGTTTTAGTTCAACATGAACAGGGTGATTCCTGGTACAGGAGGAAATAGTTAGCTAAGCAGTGGCTTTCTTTCCCAAAATGCAAACTTAACCAATGATCTCTTAACCAGGTGAGAGTAATGCAGCCAAAATCTCAAACTTACATAAAGCATTACTGTTTGAACCATCAAATATCTCATTGGCCTGATAAACCTCCTCATAATGCTTTCCCTGGATACAACACACTTCCCATTCTCCCAATGATTCAGCTATAAACTACAAAATCTCAGCACTGTAAATTTCTCCTTTGTAAAGACAGTATATAGCTTAATGGTCCAAAAAGAGGACTTTTGACACATTGGTGACAATCTTAGCTCAATCACTTACCACTTACTGCTGAGTGACCTGGGGATGGAAATTTACCTCTTTTAAGCCTCAAAGAGGCTTTTAAAAAAGTGAAGAGGTCAACAGCGTCAAATCTCCTAAGAAGTCAAAGTAAGTCTTAACTTTGAATTTAGTAACATGGAGTTCTTTGACGACCTTACTGAAAATGATTACAGATGAATGATGGACCTGAGAATGTGGAAGAATAAGTGGGAGATAAGGAGGTGGAAAAAGCAGGTAGAGACCCTCCATTAAGAAAGGAAGGAGAGGGGCACCCAGGTGGCTCTGTCAGTTAAGCGTCTGCCTTCCACTCAGGTCATGATCCCAGGGTCCTGGGATCAAGCCCTGCATCAGACTCCCTGCTCAGGAGGAAGCCTGCTTCTCCCTCTGCCTCTGCCCCTGCTTTCCTGTGTTCCCTCTCTCACTGTGTCTTGGTGAAATAAATAAACCAAATCTCAAAAAAGAAAAAAAGGAAGAAAAAAAAAGGAAGGAGAGACACAACAGTGGCTGCAGGATGAGATGGGAGTGAGAGGAGAGACTGAATGAGGTGTTATTTGTTGCTTGGTTGGTTTTAAGACGGAAAGATTTGAGTAGGCTGAAAACCCAATGACAAAGATACAGTTAAGAGGGAGAGGTTGCCAAACAAAGATGGGATAAAGTTCCTGACAAACGGGTAGGAATGAGGGAGGAAGAACTAGCCTCTGATAAGACATCCCTTTATTATAAAAGCAGGCAAATATAAAAAGAGAAATAAAATATGTGCAAATACATAGACAGATTTAGACATCTGGGGTTGGAAAGATGAGGACTCCCACAGAATGGCTTCTATTTTCTCTACAAAGGAAGAGAAAAGGTCTCTCGCTGGGGATGCAGCCACTGGAAAGAGGTGAGGTTTCAAATAATCCTTGTGAAGAACCAGACAAAGAAATGACCATAGAAACAGTAAAACTGCTAGGCAGTTGGAGGGCCCACTGATGTGTAATCACAAAATTACAGTGGAACAAAGCTGCCCCATTGTACTGCAGATCACTCCTGCAGGTGGAGATTAATGAAAATGTAATATTCTTTGGCATTGTTCCTTTCCTCCTTACCTACCAGTAGGACCTGAAATAGGTCCCCTCTGCCGTTCTCATTTCCCAGATTCCTAAATGCTAACAGGAAAAGGAATCAAACTGCACTTTTTCTACTCTAAACACTTATGACTGGGAACATCTAGGAAAGGACTGAAAGTTTTCTGAACACTCTGAGCCAGTGCTTACAGCTAAACTGTTAATTTCTTATTGGAACAATCTGTCTTTAGAAAAAACAACTTCTGATAAGTAAGCAGAATTATTATAGTGGGATTTCACTTCTAAGCAAAAATGTATAGAAACAGCAGTCAAGGGCGCCTGGGTGGCTCAGTTGGTTGGGCAACTGCCTTCGGCTCAGGTCATGATCCTGGAGACCCAGGATCGAGTCCCACATCGGGCTTCCTTCTTTGTGGGAGGCCTGCTTCTCCCTCTCTCACCCCCACTTCTGCTTGTGTTACCTCTATGGCTGTGTTTCTCTCTGTCAAATAAATAAAATCTTAAAAAAAAAAAAAAAAAAGAAAAAAAAAAAGAAACAGCAGTCAACTGGAAATCTTTACCTTAATGTGTGTGAATTATTACCTTCTCAAATCAGAAAGCACAAATATTCTTTTGTTTGAAAATCAACTGCATGGAATTATAATTTCTCACAGTACACACTTATTTCTTGATGATGAGAACTCACCTATGTGATGCTTCCCAGGCTTCCTCTTCTTCTAGAAGATCTCTTATGATGTCTGAACTGGAACTAAAAGGACATGTACATCAATACTGTCAGACAATATGGTTCCATTTATATGACACTCTAGAAAACACAAACTAATCTCTAGTGACAGAAAGCAAACTAGCAGACCAGTGATTGATTATCTGCAGGGGGCAAAGGGTGCGTAAGGAGGGAGTACAAAGTGGCACAAGGAAACTCTGGGAGTGGAGAGGTTTATCACCTTCACTTGACTGTGAAGATGACTTCATAGCTGTACACATGTATCAAAACTCATCAAGCCTGCTTCCTCTTCTCTCTCTGCCTGCCTCTCTGCCTACTTGTGATCTCTCTCTCTGTCAAATAAATAAAATCTTAAAAAAAAAAACTCATCAAACTGTGTGTTTTAAACATTTGCAGTTTATAACACATCAATGAAAAAAACTTAATAAACTTGCAATAATAAAGGAAAAATCATTAAAACTTAAATGAACCCTTCAACATAAAACCTGCATTCAAATGGAATATAGTTGCAAGCCTTTTTAATCTCCCATGGCAACCAAAGATCAAACTGTGTTTTAAAAACTACACTCTAGTAATGAGATTCATAAAGAGACAATAAGTTTCTAAGTGGCTTTTAGTCCCTTTGTTACCAAAGTAAAGTAAAATTTAATTAATTTGAACTGTGGTAATAATGGAATTCATTATAATACAACCTGGCTTAGAGTGTCATATAATCTTTGGTCTATCTGTGCAGGGTATGGGGTTAAACAAGCTTATAGAGGGCATGTATTACTTCTTCAAAAGAAAGGTGTTCCAAGGCTTTTAGCCTCCTGTTCTTACCCAAATAAATTCTTATCAGGCAAAAAAAAAAAGATGTACATCAATAGCGAGAAAGCATTTCTTTAGGCAACCAAGACAAAAGAATGTGAAGGGCATTTCAAGGGACAACTCAGAACCAGAAGCCACTACCCCAGGGTGAAGAAGGCTAAAACAAAGGAGTAACTTTCCTGGGTGGAAAACAACAGGATTGGATATGTCTGTGCCAATCATTTTCTAATGATACTCAGATAACAAAAGTTCAAAAATTATGGAGACAAAAGTGCTAATGAATCAAGCTCTTGTTCTACTTTTTCTCCTCTAAACTCTAAGCTCTGAAGCACTGTTGGCCTGTGCTGCATGAACAAAACAAGGCAACACCCACCAACCAACATGGCTCTGTGCCACATATTTTACTCAAGGAGCACCCCCCAAATCCTAAGTCTCTCAAGGAGCTACATGCACGAGCCCTTCTGCCTGTGGTTCATGCGTGCCATGGCCTCTGCATGGTGATCCCACGCACAGTGTGGGTGTAGTGACCCTCCCATACAGCTAGCTCAGTGGTTCTCAGGCATTTCAGAGTAAGGATCCTCATATGGTAGCAACAATACGTTCGGTATTGGTGGCTTCAGAAAGTAAGTAATAACAAAGTATTATAAATTCAGGGATACTGTTAGTCTATATTTTACTCATTACAGTAGCACTGCAGGACAGTGAAAAAACAGTAGTGCCTGCATCTGGGAGACACTCTTTATTATGTCTGAAGATAATTCTTGATATGTATGTGCTTTTGCAGGCAACTCAATCATTCCTTTAAGGCCCTAGGATGGGAAGCACTGATCTAAAGTAGCAGAGTAACTCAGCATCTGCTCCTCTTCTACAGTTGAGGGTGCCCCAGGAAATAATAATATTCATTTCACTGGTAATTTTTACATTAGTGTAAACTGCCTTAGAACAAACCTTCTCATCAAACAGCTAGCTAAATGTAGTTTTTATTAGGAGAGAAGGGAGAAAAGCAGAAGGTCCTTAAGGAGATACAAGCCAGATTTTACCAACTTTATTAATTTCCTAACAGACAGATCCTCATAGCCACTCACTGAAGAGGGCAAATAACCAGTGCCACCTCCACCTCCACAGAAGCGGGGCCTACCCTTCCTACTCCCAACAGCCCAACCTTTGTTATTCCTTACTTTACGTTTAACTACTACAACTTTATAAAGAAAACTGAAGTTGTTTCCATATAACTTTTTTCCCCCTCTTCTCTCTCCTGTTACACTGATACATCACCCACTCCTTTACCTGGACAGAGCTAGGGCAGTGTTTCTCAATCTTTTTCCTTATCATCCCCCACCTAAGGAGCTTTTTTAGACTTTTCCTTTTTTCATAATTGTCCTTCCATGAGGTTTTAATACTGAAATATTGTGTGTGTGTGTGTGTGTGTGTGTGTGTGTTTTGGCCATCGAGCCTCCTCATCGCCAAGAACCAAGTTCCATTTACTAGGAACCTCCTATCCAAAAGCCATAAGCAAAGGGAATGGGGGCTAACAGGTGGTCATACAGCTCTAGGTCCTGGTCAGTGTCACAGGGCTAGAAGAAATAAAAGGGTGCTTCTTGCCAACACCCCTAACACACACATACAGTTTTGTTTTGTTTTTCTCAAACAGGAAGGTTACAAAGCATCCTTCCTGTTCTAGCAAAATAAGCAGGACAGCTAGGCCTGTCAACTAACCTAGTAGTCTTGTGGTCAGTTTACCTTAGAGGCTTTCAAATCACCAGTAGAAATCACTGATTTGTTAAAGGAAAATATTTGCGGTACATTAGTGACATAAACCTAAGCAGTTTTTGCTATACTAACTCAGTGAAAACAGATGGTAGAGGAGGTTCACAAAAAAAACACTTCTCAGAAATGGTCCGCAATCTCCTCTTGCTCTGTGACTTTAATACCCCTGACCAGACATGCTGCCCAGCTCCCCACAACCCCACTTCTCACCACCTTTCCTTCTACCCCAGCTTAGTCACTAATCTGAATGACATAAACTCTATCTACAGAAATGTTTCGGGATTATCCCTTATACCTGCTACTCCAATTCTAGTTACCACTAAGACAGTGAGAGTTGGGGTGCCTGGATGGCTCAGTTGGGGAGTGTCAGATTCTTGATTTCGGCTCAGGTCATGAGATGGAACCCAGGGTAGGCCTCTGTGCTCATGTGGCACCTACTTAAGATTCCCTCTTTTCCTCTTCCCTGTCCCTCCCCACACCTCCCAAAAACAATTAAAGGGTTGATGTTAATACAATTAAGTCAGCAGAGAGACTTGTTCGTTCCTTTTAAAAGTAATGCACTCACCAAACTCTACTTAAAAACCACATTCCTAAAATTACACACACAGTTTCACAAATAGGATTTTACAAACAGACTACTGGGCACAATAGTCAGTATTATGAAAATTAACATTCACAGATCTCCTCCTTGTGGATAGAAGTAATTCATATTTTTGAAGTCTTAAGTCATTTTACTATACCTTGGAAATCAAAAATTCCTTTCATATACTTTCAAGACATCTAAAAAGTCCTCCACAGGAGAAAATGCATTACTCACTCTGGTATATATGGGGTCAGAGCATATATGAGCCTACACAGGTACAGCTTCTCTCAGACAACAACTTCTTCTGAGTAAATTTCAGCTCCTCTATTTGGGTTTGAACATTCTGGTAGACCATGCTTAAAGAAGCTGGATGCATATGAAGTCAGGTACATAAAAGTCACAGCTCCCTATATTAGGGTGTTTAAACTGTGCTCTCTGATGCTACCGTCAGTCCAGGCTAGACCACAAATTATTCTATAGATTAAATACACATAAAAAGGACTCACAGATTAAAATATTAATCTTGAATTCTAAGGAATTCCCAACCTCTGTTCAGGAAGATTCTAGTAGATCTATTTAGAACACCCAAACTCAATTTTCATACCATTTAACCTTTATTTTCAGCTCAAACCTTCAGAAGTGTAAGCCAAACTGTTTGTGGCTTGCTGGTCTTGGCCCTAACTGGTTTCTATAATGTTTTACTCATGTTATTCTCTTACCAAAAGCAATAGCACACCATTTTGACAGGCAAAGGAAAACACTTTTTGCATATTTCTTTTGCAGTATCTGACTTCATCTTACTAGTCAAGATTTTACCACCAAAGCTAAAAAGATGCCTAATGCCTCTCACAATGTTATAACTGATAAGACTACCCAGAGCATAAGAAATCAGGTATTTTAGTATCAACCAGTCAAGTTTCAGTGCTGTTCCTGTCACTTAGTATGTAATACTGGGCAAGTTACTTAGTCTTTCCAAGTCTTAATATTCTCACCTGTAGGGTCAGGATGGTAACACATGCAGTTCATGGGGATATTTTAAAGATTAATCATTTTAACATACAGAATGATTAGCACAGAACTTAGTACATAGTAAGTGTTCAATAAACAATGCTTCCATTTTCATATAACAAATCTGGGTTTGAATTACATGAATAACTGCCTCAGCACTATGCTTCCAATTTGCGCTAGGAAACCTGATCACTAATGTGCTCTATTTTAATCCTTGATTTCCACTGTTTCTATGACACCAGGGTGCAAATTCATCGGAACTTGTTATTTATCCGGCATGACAGGTACACTGGGTACCGTGGGGCAGAAAAAATGCAAACATCTGCTACAAAAAATTCTGTGGATTAAAGATTACTTACAAGTGGGATTTGGCTATTATCTAGTCCACCACCCTCCCCCACAAGCCCATCTCTTCTCATAATTGAGGCATTAACTTGAGCGTGCTTGAGTATATAAAACCCAAAAACAAAAAACAAAAACTCCTTAAGGAAAGACCACTGGAGGACTGATGGAGAGCACACACTGTCACCAGACAATGGTATCTAACTAAATGCCACCGGCTCCCACGAATCCTTCCTCAAAACCTTATTTTTAGTAATCTGTTCTTATTTTACAGGGTAGGCAGCAGCTTACAGGCCTAATATGTTAGCAGCAGGCTAACAATGAAATGTTAAAATAGTAAACATCTTATGTTCAAATAAGAAATCACTCAATGTTGACAATGACCAAAAAATGACCATTTTTTGAGCAACTACTTCTACAAACCATTGTAATAATTAGCCAGTGTGCCTTAGCTTTGCTTCATATAACCGGCCTAGGTTTTATCCCCTCAGATGGACAAAGGATCAGACATTAAAGTAAGTAAAGAAAAACAAAAACAAAACAAAAACAAACAAGGATATAAATGCAAAGCTCTTCTTTTTACCACACTGTGCTGCTTCAACCAGCAGTGGCAGAATGAAAAATGCCATTAATCCACAAGAGTTAAAAAACACTGCCTCCTCCTATACACTCATCAATAAGGTTTATCAGACAACCATCAATAAGGCCTACGGATAAAGCAGAGCTAAGAGTTTCAGTGCTCTCCATTACATCTAGAAAAATATAAAATGAAGATACCTTCAGATACCAGAATAAGAACTGTTTTTATCAAGTAATACATGATAAATCCTTAAGAGATGAAAGCAAACCTTACCTAAAACGAAGCTTATGTCCAATTTACAAAGCATTCACAATATATAATCATCTCATTTGTTTTTTTAGAATCACCCATGGAGGTAAGCCTGGCAAAAACTACCCTTCCACTTTCTCAACAGGGCAAGTGAAGCCCAGGGAAATTAATCCAACAATTGGTCACATGCCGGGAACCATTCTAGAGCCAGAAAATGAGATGAACTTCCACAAACAAAAAAACAAACAAAAATGCCTGCCCGGTAGGTAGGGGGATCTCACAGACACACACACATTTCAAGGACTTGATGTCACAGTATCTTGGGTGAAGATGCATCCCCCTAAAACAATGTTGCATTCAACCAAAGGACCTACTTTAAGCTCTCTTGAAAACACAAAAGATGTGACGGAACTATTCTATGTTCCCTAAAAACTTTCAACAAATAAAAATCACCACCTTAAACTCAGGGAACCATTCCGCTTTCAGAGGAATTTTGAAGTTCATAAATATTCCCAGAAAAAAAAGCTGTCATAAAGTACAAGCAGTTATGTATATTAGTAGAAAAAGATTTTGTAGTAACATTGAATTCAGTAAGTGTCACATTCTTAAAAGTTAAAAAACCAAATGTAATGTCAACCTTCCAAAAGCAACCATGAAGATTTTTAAAAATACAAGGTACCACTGAATTATAGTAATATACTTATAACTTATGTTACTGTTTACTTTGTTTTCTTTAGATACTGTTTTCTCTTGACCAGAAACATAAACTTATTTAGCAATTTTTCCAATAACCCCATTGCCTCCTAAATTAGAAAATCTCTTTACTATCTTTGTCTTACCTTCCTGTATCATCAAACTTCAGTAACCAATTTATAACAACAAAGAAGAAAACAACGATGACTTCTAAAACTTTAAAGAGTATAGACTCTTTTCTATTTAAAGTAGATGAATGTATTTACAGGATTCAAAATCAAAATGGCATAAAAAGATAGACACTGAGAAGTTTCACACTCGCCTCACTCCCCTACCAACCCATTCCCCCTTGTCTCCAAAATGTAATCATGTATTAGTTTATTCTTCCAGTGTTTCTTTATCCAAAACCAAACAAATATCAGTATACACGATGCCCCCTCCCCCTTTTATAGAAAGGAAACCACAGGCCACCTCTGCTGTTTTGAACACCAATCTCTTCACTTACAAATCTATCCTGGAAATCTCTCTGCTATGGAGCACACAGAGGTTGTCCTTTTGAACAACCACACAGTATTTCAGTGTATAGTTGTACTATAGTTTAATCAACCAGCCCCAGTGATAAATACCTGAGTAGTTTTCAGGCTTTTGTTATTATGTAAAGAATGTGGAACCTTATGTGTAAGTCACTGTGTATAAGTGCAGGTGGAATCTGGAGGACAAATTCATTGAATACCAGCTAAAAGGCAAAACGATAGTACTTCTGGTTGATCCCATTAGATTCTTCATCCTAGGAAAGGTATTATGTAGCACCAGCCAGTAATAAACAAGAGTGTCTGTTTCCTCACAGCCTTATAGCAGAGGATGTAAGCAAATGTTAAGACTTTTTGCCAACCTGGAACACCTGGGTGGCTCAGTCAGTTAAGTGTCTTCCTTCAGCTCCTGTCATGATCCCAGGGTCCTTTGATCCCAGGATCAAATCCCACATCAGGCTCCTTGCTCAGCCGGGAGCCTGCTTTTCCCTCAGCCTGCTACTCCCCCTGCAAAAAAAAAAAAATCTTTTTTTTTTTTTTTGCCAGACTAACAAGTAAGAATTGGATTTAATTTGTATTTCTCTTTCAGTACCATCTCTGTTTATGACTTTTGCCCATTTTTCTCCTGGGTTTGTGGGTCCTTTCCTTATCAGTCTCTAGATGCTCAAAAAGACTATCTATTCCTGAACATTTTTTTTAAAAAGGTACTATTAAGCCTCTATAAGAAAAAATATTAGCATGTCTTCTTTCATTGTCAAAAAACATTTCTATTAAGTTATATATCAGAGTTGAACATTATTTCTTCAAATAAGCGACATGTGGCATTTTCTCGGCTGTTAAGAAAGAACTGCAAAGTGAGCGTCATTATACTTATCTTAATTTTAATTCTGGTTGCAATTCAGTATCAAATTTGTCTGATTCTTTCTAGTACCTTACACTATCCTCGATACTTAATGCAGGAACTCTGGCTCACTGAAATTACCTGCCATTCTGAACTGTATATCAGCAACTAAATATGCTAGAAACAAAACAAAACAAAACAAAACATCTATTTATCCGAATTTATCTGTTAACTAATCTCATTTGAAACTCTTGATCACAAATCTGAAATGAACAATCCTTGCTACCAGGCAATCCTATAATACTCACCTGGCACATTCTGAGTCCCACTCTTAAAAGGACCTACACCTTCCCAAATCGCCTCATCGGCCCCCTATCCTCTCAGCTGATGAAACTGCCTTAGCTACATTAAGAAAATAAACACCACCAGGGAGACTTGCTGGTAATGCCTTGATCAGATACTTACTGAGTAAGCACTAAGTTGCTAAAACTATTCACCCAGTTGCTAAAGACAAAAATTTAGGATTCATCTTTGATGCTGAGCTTTTCCTTGCTCACCATATACAAACCATCTGCAAGTTCTGCAGCTCCTACCTTCAAAATATATCCCCAGTCCCACCCATTTCTATCTTCACTATCATTATGCAGATGCACCCCATCACAAACCCTAGAATGGATCGCTACAAAAGCCTAACTGGTCTCCGTTTCCACTCTTGCTTCACCTCCAACAACCACCGCCCACCCCCATCCATTCTCATAACATCTGCAGTCAGCCTTTTAAAACATATAAAACAGACCAAATCAGATTAGAACAATATCGATAAATCATTTGGTCTCTAAATTTATCTGCAATTCAACTGAATCCCAACCAAATTCCTTTTTTTGTTATGACAATTGATAAGCTTAAAGTTTATATGGAGATGCAAAGGACTAAAAGAGCCAAATGATTTTGAAGGTCATCGCAGGCACCTCTGGCTTCTAGCATCACCTCTTCATGACACACAAATAACTACCATTTTGTGTCCCAAGAAGAAGGGTTAGGAAACACTGTATTAAAGAGAGAAGCAGACCTTTAGGTCAATCTCTTTGAATTTTTTTTTTTTTTTTAAGATTTTATTTATTTGACAGAGAGAAACACAGCCAGAGAAGGAACACAAGCAGGGGGAGTGAGAGAGAGAGAACCAGGCTTCCCGCCAAGCAGGGAACCTGATGTGGGACTCGATCTCGGGTCTCCAGGATCATGACCTGAGCCGAAGGTAGTCACTTAACCAACTGAACCACCCAGGCGCCCCAATCTCTTTGAATTCTTATAAAAAATGAAGAAAAGTACTGTGTGTTGGTTTTTTTAAGAAAGAGAAATAAAAGGGCATTTGGTTAATTCCAAACACTGGAATCGTCTTGGCTATCTGGAAAAATTCAATTTCAAAATACAATTAAGCATGCATGCTTATGTTTTACACACAAACTTAAGAAACAAACAAACAAAAAGACATCAACTCTGAGAGTCTAATGTAAGGGAAATTTTTTTTTAATTCGCAAAATTTTCACTGCTACAACTAGATACTGAATCAAACTCTCAAGTGAAATGGTCAGGGGGGCAAAATCATGATGCTTCATTTTGTTTTTATTCTTTAGATTGTCAGCAGTATGATGACTAATACAAATTAAAAAAAACACTGAAAGATAACAAGATCCTTAGTAACAGATTAAGATATTGAGCTCCACAAAGAGAAATAAACTAAAAGACAAGAATTCTGCAGAGATGAAAATCTCCTCTACAACTTAAGAAGAAGCTTTCATCTCATTACAAATTTCTGTAATAACAGGGACTAAGGAGCTGGGTGTGAAGCTCATATTGAGATTTGCATGACTTTTGCACAGCCAGGCCAACTTCTACATTATCTAGCCATCAGCCCACCCTGAAAAGGCACATTCAACTGTGCAAATGTGCGAAGCCTAGCCAGTACTAACCATGCAAACTATAGAAATCCAATATTAAGTCAAAGTCCAGGCCATTCCAGTCTCATGACATGTTCATGGAGGAGAAGAAGTGGAAAAATACCTTATTTATATCGCTGGATTTTAGGCACTGGATACTGAACCTCCCTACAACTCAGTTTCAAATAAAATGAAGTGTTAGGCTAAATGATCTAGTGCATGAGAAAGAATTATCCCTCTAAAACGGTACTTACACCAAATTTTAACATTATGATACAGATTTTTAATTTCATAGTCATACTGTTATCCATACTCCAATAAGACATTCTAAATGGCTCTAATAAAATGTGCTTATTACTAAGACAAGAGAAGCATACTATATATAGCACACATTAATGCCATGTTAAAGGCTTCTATAGAATTACCTTAAAAAAAAAAAGGCTCCTGCATTTGAGGCCTGTTATGTTTTAGTACTCAAATCTCTCTGAGATACAAGAACAACGTGCACTACTCATGTGGTAAATCAAAGGAGGAAGCAAAATCAGCAACTTTATATGTACCCATGTTCCAGAATGTTTGTGTTGGAATAAAGAGAACAGAGAACATGTGCAAATTAACACTGCATGTCCTAATAAGGCAACTGTACAATCTAGCATCTATAGCTCTGGAGAGTAATATAGTGTGCTATTAATAATGACACCAGGACAAGAAATGGAAACCTCAGGGAAATCAACATATGCTCATTCTACATCTAACTGATATTTTGAACAATTCCATTAAAACGCTGCCAGCAAAGGAAGCAATGGTGCCTAAGACAAAAGTCCTGATGCAAGTCACCTTGTCATGGGGTGGGAGGTGGAAAACCTGGGCTGGGAATTACTGGCTTCCACTTTATACACTGACTTTGGGTAAGTCCCCTCACCTATCCACACTTCCATTTCCTTACCTATGGTATGAAGTTACTATATTTAGTAACTTCCTGTGTTACCTTCTAACTTGAAAATATTTGTATTCTACCCTAATGTGTCTTTTCCCCAAGCTCTGAAGGTCTCTAAGGAGACCTCATCCATCTGTTCCTCTGATTTAAAAGCAAAGGTAGTATGAAATGAAAAGGTTGGGGCCGGGACCTCTGATTTTAAATCCCAAGGTGATTGTAACAAATTGTAAACAAGATCAACTAACTAAAAATATAAAATTCCAATAGCATGATATGTAAATTATATACTTCTGTTCTATTCAAATTCATTCACCAGAACAAGACTCTGATTTTGAACTTTGTTTGTTTGCTTGTTTACTACA
Organism: Spilogale gracilis; assembly: GCA_004023965.1. Classification (NCBI taxonomy): domain Eukaryota; kingdom Metazoa; phylum Chordata; class Mammalia; order Carnivora; family Mephitidae; genus Spilogale; species Spilogale gracilis. The sequence continues at coordinate 39,546 of PITA01012125.1, read as the reverse complement.
GAAAGCTCTACCCTGGTTATCCACAGTTGGGTCTGGGAGTGTTAATCCAAAATCCAAAATGATTGCATGCCTACTAACATGTAGAAGAAATGTAGTTCTTTCAAGGTCTCATACTTGCTCTTCTCAAAGCATTCTGAAAAATACACTATCAGCTACTCTTTTTTTTTAAATGAAAAACTGAATTCTGAACCAGGCTAGATTGTATCTTAATTTTATATATCAAGCTAAATATATCCAGATGCATATGGAACAAGAATTCGTATGTAGTTTATGAAATGTATGAAAACTAAAAAAAGGAGAACACACTTTAAAAATGTCAACTTCAGGATGCCTGGGTGTCTTAGTTGGTTGGGTAACTGCCTTTGGCTCAGGTCATAGTCCCGGAATCCCGGGATCAAGTCCCACATGGGGCTCCTACCTCTGCAGGGAGTCTGCTTCTCCCTCTGAAACTTCTCCACTCTTATGCTCTCTCTCACTCTCTCAAATAAATAAATAAAAATCTTTAAAAAAATGTCAACTTCATGCAAGTATTACTATATCATGCCAACCAAAACTCTCAACGTTACAGCCATAGTACCAAAACCTTGGGTGATGATCAGACTACTCCAAGCTATGGCAATGAAGGTACGTATCATTTGGTAAGTATGGAACCTGAAAGGAACATCCAGTTTCTTGTTGTTGTTGTTTTTTTAAGATTTTATTTAGGGGTGCCTGGGTGGCTCAGTCATTAAGCATCTGCCTTCAGCTCAGGTCATGATCCTGGAGTCCCGGGATCAAGCTACACCTGCATCAGGCTCCCTGCTCTAGAGAAGCCTGCTTCTCTTTCTCTCACTCTCCCTGCTTGTGTTCCCTCTCTAGCTGTGTTTCTGTCAAATAAATAAATAAAATCTTTAAAAATAAATAAATATTTATTTATTTCACAGAGAAAGAGAGATCACAAGTAGGCAGAGAGGCAGGCAGAGAAAGAGGGGGAAGCAGGCTTTCTGCAGGGCTAGATCCAGGACCCTGAGATCATGACCCGAGCGGAAGGCAGAGGCTTAACCCAGTGAGCCACCCAGGTGCCCCGACCTGCCAGTTTCTATAAGCATTTTAGATATACAAGTAATAATTTAAAAACTCTCTCCTAAAAAAACAAGCAAACCAACCAAACAAACAAACAAACTCTCTCCTTATACAGGAAATTCAAGGGCTCAAAGTAATTTACAGAGGACTTCTGTATCACGGCAGTACATGAATTTGGTAAAAACGAAAATGTCTGCCACCTGGAATTGACTCAGAAGGCTGAAAGATAAAAAACTTATTATAAAACAACAACTTCTTTAGTTACTCTAAAGAAGCTCCTCAGATTACCTAACAAAAATGCATAATGAAAAACTCCTCACAAAAGGTGCTAACATGAACTGCCTGAGAATAAAAGAAAACCTCATTATCGAACAACAAACATTCTCTGGCAATGAGTACTGGAGAAAAGATAAAACTATTTTTCCTTTCCCGTTGTTCTTGGAGGATCAGTACTGAAATCACTTTTACAAGTATATATTCACTAATAAAAATATGGTAACTAAAGGAAATGAGGCATATTGTAAATTGTACATGTTTTCTCTTATGATGAAATGCAAAGGCTGGGCTACATCCTTTGAGGGGAAATCATTCTACAGAATAAAAGTATTAGTACAAGAAAACAAAACTGATTTAAAAAAAAGACAATGGAGAGGAAAGTAGAATTATTCTCTCAGGCCACATTTATGGATTAAATTTTAACATAGCACAAAATAATAATACATTTATATAACGCATCAAAACAAGGTTTTATTAATTTATGACTAAATGTAACAAGTAATGTTAAACGAAAGGAAAGAAGGAATAGTTCAATAACGAACCTACTATAACCCAGAAAGTGTTCAATTTAATGTCCTAATTACTTTTTTAAAATAAATTTTTTATTTTAGGATAGTTTTACATTTACAGAAAAGTTGCAAAGATAGTACAAATGCTTCTACATTTCAATTTCTTCTACAGTTAACAGCTTACACTCGAATGATTCATTAGTTACAACCAAGGAAGCAATATTAATACATTATTATTAACTGAAGTCTTACACTTCAATTATATTTCTTTCATCTCTAACTAATATCTTCTTTGCTGTTGTTCCAGGATCCCATCCAGGACACCGCATTCCATTTAGTCATCAGGTCTCCATAGGTTCCTCTAGACTGACAGTTTCTCACACTTTCCTTGTTTTTGATGACCCTGACACTTGGAGGTGCTGGTCAAGTATTTTGTAGAAGGACCCTCAAATGGAGTTTGTCTGATGTTTTCCCCACAATTTGACTGAAGTTACTGAAAGTGTCATTCCTACCACATCATATCAAGGCTACATGCCAACAACCCAACATCACCGTACATGATGACCTCGACCTCTTGGCTGATGTAGTGGCTGTCAGGTTTTTGTTTTCTCTTTTTTTCCCTTCCTTTTCTTCCCTTTCACCCCTCCTTACCCTCTCTCCACACCTTTCTCCCTCCTTCTCTATTTTTCTTTCTTTCTCTCTCTTTTTCTAATACTTTTCTCCAGCACTGTCTTGCTTCCTGCCCCAGCCCAGTAATCAGCCACTTCTCCAAGAAGCAGTAGTAGTTCCTTCTTTTGGGGATTGTTATGAGAAACCAAGATTAGGGCACTAGGTGAGCTGGTTCCAACTGCAGTGCCCTTGCTTCTTGGCCCTGGCAGCTGACAGAGCAAGGAAATATATGTTTGTACATTAGCACACTTCTTTACGCGGATCTATAACTAGCTCTCTGTGTACCCCTCTGAGTTTATAGTAAGCTGGCCATGTGTTTACCCTGTACCACACTGAAAGCTTTAGCCTTGCTTTTCTGTAATCTCCCACTCCAACGTGGCTCCTATTTGCTATCCATTTTAAGAGAAGGACATATAGGGGCGCATGGGTGGCTCAGTCAGTTAAATGTCTGCTTCAGCTCAGGTCAACTTTCCAGGCTCCCAGGATCAAGTCCCCCATCAGGCTTCCTGCCCAGCAGGGAGTCTGCTTCTCCCTCTGCCTCTGCCTGTCGCTCCCCCTGCTTATGCCCTCTTGCTCTCTCTCTCATTGTTGAATAAACAAATAAAATCTTAAAGATTTTTTATTTATTTATTTGACAGAGAGAGATCACAAGTAGGCAGAGAAGCAGGCAGAGAGAGAGGAGGAAGAGGCTCCCCGCTGAGCAGAGAGCCTGATGCGGGCCTCGATCCCAGGACCCTGAGATCATGATCTGAGCTGAGGGCAGAGGCTTTAACCCACTGAGCCACAAAGGCGCCCAAACAAATAAAATCTTAAAAAAGACATGCAATATTGTCACTTATTAGTAAGGTACCTCAAAAGATCTTCCTAAAAACAGACCAGCAGGCCTACTGTGCTATCGCCAGCAGAGTCATTTCAGAAGTGGGACGGGATGCCCAAACACACAGGCCCATTAACAGTACAGTTATCTCTATTAAGGAGAAACAAAGCAAATGATAAGGCCTGACAATCAGAACTCCCAGTTTTGTATCTGTGATTTTCTGTCTAAGGCCAAGAGATTTTTATGTTGGTAAATTTTAGTATGATGATAGATTATTTTGTACTTCAGTTTATTATCACACAAGATGAAAGAGTAAACTGTTTCTCATCAACAAGCACATTTTCTCCCATCAGTTTGTGGATGCATTTGTCTCACAGCTTTCTAGATAACGTCCCTTTCACCCCCTGACATTTCCTTCTCTATCACTTCTTCAGTAGCTCAAGACATCCTTATCTCTTCCACTCCTGGCAGCAGTGGGCGAGTGTACTTAGCAAACAGATGTGTCCAGGTAAAGTTAGCTCTGGAATGCCTACAGACATCCCTATACTCTTTTGGACTAGAGTTCCAGGCAAAAGCCTAGAGCACCCCCATTTGTATTGATAAAGCACAAATAAAGCAAAACCATTTTCCTATCTTCAGTTGGAATCACTGCTTTGGCAGATCCCATTGGTACCCGGCCTGACCCCTTTCCCCTTATCCCTTCAGTGTACCAGGCTTGACTTGCAACTGTCAGGGCCTTTGCTGGACTGCCCTCTCCCTGTTGGAGCCTGCTCTGTCACCAGCATGGGAGGCCTGCAGGCAGCAGAGAGCAGACCCAACCAAGTAACTGACTCCCTTGGCCCTTGTCTGAGTTAACTCAGGTGAGTGTTTTAAACCAGCTCCTAGTTCCAAGGAGTTCTGATAAAACTCCAGCTGCTCACACTGATAGCTGGTTTGGTAACATGCCCCATTCAGTACTCTCTTCCCTTTCCTGTCTCATCTGTCCACTCCCTATAGTGGTTCCTTCATCTTCCAGATTAACCACTTCTACTCAAATTCTTGTCTTGGGGTCTTCTCAGGAAATCTAACCATTTCAATATCTGCCTATGTCCACTCTTTCAAGAACGTGAAGAGCAATCGAGTTTGGTCGCAGCAGCATTATCAGTCAGAAGAACCTGGATTCTAAGGTAAGCTATACCCGGATTCAAATCTTGATATTACCACATACAATACATACCACCCTAAGGAACTCATTTAACTCCTTTAACCTTTCATCTCCACACCTATACAATGTTTGCCTGTGAGCTAAAGGATATGACATAGGCAACACTCTTAGTTCTCAAATAACATTTATCAAAATCGAACAGCTTACTGCCCACATTAACAGGGCTTTACCAAAATACTTTTACTGCTCCAGGAGACTATGGTCCAGGAACACAAAAGTTGTGAATAACTTTATTGTTGAGTCCAAAAACTTAAAAGATCCCATCGCTTTTCAATAGAAAGCATAATACCCCAGGATTCTTCGTACCCCTCACCACTTAAAATCCACATATTGCTGTATTCACCAATTTTCAACTTAGGTTTACCAAGTCCTAAACAAGACCTGCATGGAAAGATCTGCCTGAAATCAAACTTCGAAATCTCAACACACATCCCAACTCTGACCTTCTGGCTAGAAGAGACCACTCTGATCAATGACAGGTAGTGTTTCCCCCTTCCTTCCATAAGCCATAAGCTCAACTTGGTCTTATCAACAGGCTGACGATGCCAGTATTCAACATTCTTGAGATGAATGTCACAACACTACCTTTTCTCTTAAGACTGTGCCATCATTCTTCCATTTACTCAGAACTGATAAAAGGCTGAAATTTATTCCTTCAATTTTCCAACAAATAGTAATCAAGATTTCTTCACATTTTTGTTTTTTGTTGTTGTTCTCTTGCTCTCAAAAAGTATGAACAGACAGCTCTTCCAAAAATGACTGAAAAGTGAAGAAAAGTTGCACCAAAATATATCAAATACATGGCCGACAGTTAATTTAAGCCTTTTGGTCAAAGAGCCCGGTGTTCTGTGCCTATGTCTGTGTTGGACTTCCTACAAAATTGCTGTTAATTTAGCATCAGAGAAGAGGTAACTGTTTCTGCCAGAAATTGTGTAAAGTTAAAATGTATTCATTCACACCTTATCTGACTCAGATTCTTTAATGACCAACACCTAGAATCTGCAAGAAGGTTCACCTAGGTTACCAAGTGGTGAAATTAGTTGGTCTTTGTAAGTACCAAAATCCCAGTCACCACTTCATTAGCCCAAGTTCTCTAACACAGCAGAGCAGAGATAACCTAGCTGGGTTGATCCTGAACTGACTGACTTGAGTTATGCCCTATGCAGAGTGCTGGCTACCACTTTTTGGGTCAAGAAGTCGTAAGTATAAATCTTTCCTTCAGAAAATTTCATAGTATAAGAAAACTTCTTTGATTATGGACAATGATTTCTCAACAGATTTTTTTAATTTTAACAATTTCGAAGCTACGAAAAGTGACTATGTGTGCACGTGTGTGCTCATACACATACGTTATTTTTTTAACCACTACAAAGTACGTTGGAGCCATCGTGCTCCTTTAACCCCTCAGTGTGCACTTCTTCAGAACAACCACATTCACTAATATGACCATGTTGAAATCATCAAAATCAGGAAATTAAATACTGACATAGTTAATATTATCTAATCTACAGACCTTATTCATATTTCTCAATTAGGCCAAAACACAATGTCTCTTTATAAATTCTTTTGCCTAGAACTAAAGTGCACAAATACATATTTTTAAAATAATCATCTGAAGAGTCTGCCAAATAAAAGCATGACTACTATTCATCTCTGCATGAAGATAAAGCTTCCTCTAAAGGGTCATAATCAAAAGCATCTTTTCTTATAATGTAGCACTCAATAAAAATGCATTTTTTTCTGCTTGCCAAAGCCTAGCAAACAAAAGCTCTCTTTTTTTCATTAAGAAGAACAATAAGTTAATTTACAGAAATCTGGACAAGTCTCTTGAACTCCTGGGAATCATCTAACAAGAAGGTGTAAAAAAAATATAAACTTCTAATCAATTTACTTATCATCTGTCTTCAGATTGGCAACAGAGAATCAATACAGCATTCATAATTCAAATTCTAAAAAAAGTACTTAAGAGTTAAGAATCAGGTTAGCAACAAAACAGCTTCATCCTAATAATTATTTGGATTGGATATACCTACTGGGTCTTTTGCTTTTTTTTTCTTACTGGATCTTAAAATAAGATTATTCTTAGTTGTCAGTCTGCCATATTATGTAAGTATGAATATTGTTCTAATACAAAGAAAGCTAATATTTTAATTCAACAATCTAATAGATCTCTACTCTGTATTAAAGCATGACTGCATGAGTTCAGAACAATTCACAATATTTGCACTCACATTAGACCTGAAATAGACTTTTTCTCTTTAAAGATTAAAAAAGCAAAAAAAAAAAAGTGAAAAAGCGTAAAAAATTATAGAATACTATGATCATTTTGTTTCAAAAATGTTCACCTATCTATCCATCTATCCATCTCTTTATCTTTAGACAGATCTACATATGAAAATTTTAACATTTAATTATTTCTGGTTGATAAAATTCAGGAATATTATTCTTTTTGTTTACCTAAACTTTCTATTCTTCACAATAAACATGTATAACATCTAATTTAGAGGTGTTCTGAAAATTTGGGGCTTCACAAGGAAAGCAACAAAACTATTATACAAAGAAAAAAATGAGAAAATTCCTATGAAAAATGAAAGGGATAAAGACAGAAACATTTTAATACACAAGGAATAAATATAACTCTAGAAGGCTGACTCATGATCTGAAATGAACAAGTGATAAAAGAACACATATAACCTACCAACTACTACGACTCATCAAAAATAACAGACTACAGAATTTTAGGGTTAGAAAAAAATCTCAGTAAAGTTACTAACTTTCCATCTAATAGCTGAATATTATGGAAGGTAAAAGTTGAACCACATAAGGACAACTTACCTCTAACATGCTAAGTCTACTAAAAGCATTTGGTTGTGATGGGTCCCCTTCTCCCTCCTGATTTCTATGGAGCTAATTACCCCAATTGACTGGGTATCTCTTTTGACTATTTAGGTTTTGTTGTCACTAAATAACAGTAGCATTAGTCAGTGGATCACTATACTTCATGACAGCCTTCTGCCAGGTTACCACCAACCAGTATTATGACATACTTTTAAGTTTCCAATAGGTGATAAAATTGTATTTGAAGTGAGTCAGAGACCTTATTCATACTCAAATATCGCATTTCAAAAACCAAAGACAAAAGTGATGGCAAGATGAACCATTTTTTAATGTCACTTAAAAAAAATCGAGGTCAACTCAACTATGATGTAAGATTTCCTGAGGCACCTGGGTGGCTCAGTCAGTTAAGTGACTGACTCTTGGTTTTAGCTCAGGTCATGATCTCATGGGTCATGAGACAGAGCCCCATATCTGGCTCCACCCTCAGCCGGGAGTCTGCTAGAAGATTCTCTTCCTCTGTCCCTCCCCCCACTCACACGCTACAACACGAACCTTAAAAAAATTATGCTAACTAACAGAAGCCAGTCACAAAGACCACATACTGTATGACACCACTGACATGAGCTGTCCAGAACACAGAAATCTACAGAGACACAAAGTAGATGAGTAGCTGCCAGGGGCTGGCAGAGTTGGGAAGAAAGGAGAAGTGACTGCTAATGATTATGAGGGTTCTTTTTGGGGTGATGAAAATGTTCTAAAATTGTGGTGATGGTTGTCCAATTGTGTGAACATACTAAAAACCAATTTAATTGTACACTTGTAAAAGTGAGTTGTGTGGTATGTAAATTACATCTTAATACAACTGTTAAACATTTGTATTAGTAGGTAGTTCCACTGGATATGGGTGTATGTGTGTAGGTAGACACACACGTGCAGAACTAATTAAAATATGAAATAGAATAGAAGAGGTTACTTAAAAAATTTTTTTAGTGGTTTAATAATCCTCTCACATTTCGGTGATGCCAATAAATCTGTCTAAGGCCAAGATCCCCAACAAACTCACCCTACTTAACCATCCTCTCAGCACCAAATACATAAATATACATCTGGCTGCCATGTATTTCCTCCTACACTTTCTTCCATCCCCCCACTTCAAATTCAAACTCACCCTGGCATTCCCAAACATTCATGCATTCCGTGACTACAGTTAAAAATGAACTCTTACTCCCCTGAACTCTGATTTTCCTCCATTTTTACCTTGCATTCCTATATGACTTGTAATTTAAAAATACGGCCTATTGGACTTACAGGAACAGCATGATGTAGAGAAACCGTGCAGCAGTATCTTGCCCTCAGACAAAACGGGACAAAATGCAGGTCACTTACCCAACTTGAGATATGCTCCTGACCTTGAAAACATTAGGGGTGAGGTGAGAAGTTTTTCCCCTCCTAATACCTGACCCTGAATAATCTGAAACAATTTCCCAAGAATCCTAGGAAAACAGAGGGTCTTTGGGTATACTCCTCTTATAAAAAAATGTCTTCTTAATTTGATGTTTCAGTTTAGACACAGTCTATCATTCTAGATACTGTTAATTTTTAAATGAAGAAATATCAAAGATTAAATAATTTCTAAAACACATTCACATGCTGATGGGAGAATTTAAAATTGGTAAAATTCACTCAGAAGGCAGCAACACCTACCATGGTCAAAACAATGTTAAAAATAACTTATTAGAAACAAAAGGCTCTACATAGAGAGAGCTTTACCACAGTTTTAGATGTAAGTAGAACACTGGGGAGAATAAAGATAGGTAACAGAAATTGAAGAATCTGATCATTTATGGTACAGAACTAGAGGAGAACGCTGCACCGACTGAAAAACAGCTAGAAAGATGAGGTAGAAACATGGCTACAAATGGTTTATAATATAAAATGAAATGCTAGAACACAAAAGTTATAAACATATACATATATTGTATGCATATATACAATGATTTAATTCTATGTCAACTTTTAAAAATATGTCATCTTTTAAAAATACCTTTTTTTTGGATTTCATTTATTTATTTGTGAGACAGAGAGCAAGCACACAAGCAGGGAGAGTGGCAGAATTGTCTTTCTGGTCATTTTTATTTTCTAATATAGCTGTCTTTATCTTCTTCACTCACTGTCTTGACAAAACATCACTGCCTATCATGCTCCTCTTTTCCAACTCCAGGAAAAATACACATGGCCACAGCAATACTCTCCCACATGCTTTCCTGCTTGCTATCTGTGTGCAAGTTACAAAGCAGAAGAGGAGACTAAAGTGGAAGAACAGTGAACTGCTGCAGGCCTCAAACTTATTTTCTAATTATTTTTGTCCATTGATCTTAGCATGCACAGGAAATAGAAATTTAAGATAATCAGGTAATACAGGCTTCTTACCTATTGAATGAGTCTGATTCTGATGAAGAAAGAGCTTCTTCTTGAATATCAGCACAACTGGAAGAATCATCTGGTCTCTCAGGATCCACTCTCCCTGGGGATTCCAGTTTTGATTGAGAGAAGGAGTTTGTTTCAGGGGAGGTATCTGAGAATTTCATTTTTTTATCTTCCTGTTCTAAAAAAAAAAAAGAAAGAAAGAAACATTAAGAAAGTCTATGACCTCTACGTTTATTATTTCTATAACATTTAACATTGTTATTTATACTTAGTAAAATGGAAGTTTATGTAACATTGATTCCAACACTCTAGTGACACAGTAAGAATCAACACTACCATGTGTCATCTAATTATACTGTCCACCCCAGGTATTTCCATTTTAATTAATTTAAAAACAAAATTTCCGGGGCACCTAGGTGGCTGAGTTGGTTAAGTATTTGCCTTTGGCTTAGGTCATGTACCAGCATCCCAGCCTCAAGACCCATGAGATGGAGCATCTGCCTTCGGCTCAGGTCATGATCTCAGGGTCTGGGGATCAAGCCTGAGTCATCAGGCTCCATGCTCAGCAGGGAGTCTGCTTCTCCCTCTTCCTCT
>PITA01012125.1:0-29050 GCA_004023965.1 Spilogale gracilis | reverse complement strand
AAACATATGAAGCAAAACAAAAAGGGATAAAAAATTCAATTAATTAGGGTGCCTGGGTGGCTCAGTGTTTTAAGCCTCTGCCTTCAGCTCAGGTCATGATCTCAGGGTCCTGGGATAGAGGCCCGCATCAGGCTCTCCTCTCTCTCTGCCTGCTTCTCTGCCTAGTTGTGATCTCTCTCAGTCAAATAAATAAATAAAAATCTTAAAAAAAAAAAAAAAAGAAAAAAGAAAAATTTAATTAATTAGAGAACCACGGGCTTGGGGCACCTGGGTGACTGTTGGTTGAGCATCTTGATTTCAGCTCAGGTCATGATCTCCTGGGTCCTGGGATCAAGCCCCATGTTGGGCTCCGTGCTCAGCCAGGAGTGTGAGTCTGCTTAAAGACTCTCTGTCTCCCTCTCCCCTTGCCCCACCTCCCACTCTTGTGCTTGCTCTCTCTCAAATAAATAATCTTAAAAAAAAAAAAAGAACTATGATATTTGTCATTGACTACTATGTGGTCTGAATCCATCTGGATATTTCTCTTAGTCCACTAAATAGAATCCAGTATTTAATACAGAAAAGGAAAACTAATCAGGCATAACCAGAATTTTTGTTTGATCTAACACATGTCATATTTCTATGTATCCCTTGTTGCATTCTGAATTTCTGAAGTTTCTTTCTACAGATAAAAATAAGGGAAGCTGGAGGCATGCAGACAGTATTTGCAAGAATATGACATATACGTATGACCAAATATCTGCAAATACAAGTGCAGAAAATAAAATCCATGAAGGATTCCTCAGTGCACAGGGTTCTCCCTCACAACCTGTTTCAGGTCTCTGCTAGGATTTCAGTCACACTGTCTTTAAGACTCAGGAACTGAGTAGTACTTAGCATGCAAGGCGCATGTGTTAGTAGTATAGAGCCCCCTTTCATAAGTTTCCTCAAAGAGAAGCAGAGCTTTCACACATACTCATTCATTGTGCTTGTACAGGCAAGTGACTTTCAACAAAAGACACTTAAAAAACTGTCAAGGATTTGTCATAAAGAGAAAATTTATGGAAAAGGAATCAGACAGCTTCTTCAAAAAGAAACCTTTCCAAGTCCATACAGTCAAGATTTTTCCAGAAATAAAAAGTTTTTGTTATACTAAAGAACAGCATACATCACAACAGTGTAATTTCTATAAATAAGCTCTTGATGTTGTCGGGCTTTCAGTAAGCCAAATCACTACCAAAACAGACCTGTACCCTCTAATCTGGGAAAATGAAACGAGAAGCTAACCAGAAAAACCACCTAGGAGCTTGAAGATCTCTTATAAACAGCCACCAAGGATCACATTAAGAAGAATCAATCACCCAGTAAACTCAGTGAACCCAGACAATTCAACATGCAGCTGGACAGGAGAACGCAATCAAGCTGACAAACCTGGGAGCAGGAATTCAACTTAAAACTATCTTTTCTTTTTCCACCTGACTTATATTCTTTTCATACTTCTTTTCCTCTTAAATAAGCCTCTCCAAGATAAATTCCCTCTTGGGGGACAAGTATCATTCAACAATTTGTGGCCACTACAAGTCAGTTATCTTTCATATCTGTCCACAGATGTCAGAAAACAGTATCAGAGCCCTTGGCTCTGAGGCTCTGACATCAAGCCTCCCTGAAGACATGTGACAAAAACAGATGAAGGATTTACTTGAGAGAACGGGTATCTTGTTCACTTATATTGGCACTTCAATGAGCAACTTTATTCCAAAGAACAAAAATTACACTGGTTGTATGATGCTATACAGAGCTCAACTTCCAAGTGAGCTGAGCTAGTCTGTCTGTCGTCCTGTCTCCCACACTCTGCACCCCTCTAGACATGTGCACAACCTACCAGCAGCAATCATCTCTGAACCCCACAGACAGCAGCATTTCTGAGCATATACACATGTAATGCACATCCCTGAGTATAAACAATTAATCATTTTCAAAAGACATTCAACCAGTAAGCAAAAATGTTTTCCCAATTAAAATATTAAGCCAGATTTTTTTCAGGAACTAAACTACTTTCTAAGAAAATCCTTTAACAACTTCACGAACACATTCGAGTTGTTCAAAAGAGCATATTCGGGCAGCAACCTACTAAACGATACCAGGAGCATTTGGGGGGGGGGCGAAGAATGCATTAGCATATAAACCAATAACACAGGAATAAATCTAACCAAGGAGGAGAAAAACTAAAGTACTAGAAACTACAAAACATTGTTGAAATAAATTAAACATAAAGACAACCTGTGTTCTTAAACTGGAAGACAATATTCTTTAAGATATCAAAAGTACCCAAAGCAATCTACAGCTTCAATTCAATCCCAAAGTTACTTTCGACAGGAACAGAAAGACATCCTAAAACTCAGATGGAATCTCAAGGGACCCAAATAGTCAAAACAACCTTGAAAAGGAAGAATAAAGTTGGAAGACTCATACCTCTTGACTTTGAAATGTATAACAAAACTACAGTAATTAAAACAGTACAGTACTGACATGAGAACAGACATAAAGATCAGAGAGTAGAACAGAGGGTACAGAAATAAACCCTCACATATATAGTCAATTGATTTTAAGAATATCAAGAGCATTCCATTTAGAAAGCATAGTCTTTTTAGCAACTGGTGCTTTACCTACACATAAAAGAATAAAGTTGGACCCTTATCTTATATTATACACCAAAATTAACACAAAAAGGATCACGGACCTAAACATTAAAAGCTAAAACAATAAAACTCCTAGGAGAAAACAAAGAGAAAAATCTCCATGAACACTTTCACAACAACAATTTCATGGATATAACACCAAAAGCAAAGACAACAAAAGAAAAAAATGGACATATATCAGACTTCATCAAAATTAAGCACTTCTGTACATCAAAAGAAACTATGAAGAAAGCAAAAAGACAACCAAGAAAATACTTCAAATATTTGCAAACCATATACACAGAAAATGATTAATATCTAGAATATATAAAGAATTCTTAAAAAAAAAAAAAAAAAAACCCAACTGAAAAATGAACAAAGAGCATGAACAGACATTTCTCCAAAGAAAAACACAGGGCCAATAAGTATATGAAAAGATGCTCAAGATTATTAGTCATTAGGAAAATACAAATCAAGACCATAAGATACTCATATCACACCTACCTTGATGGCTATGGTTTAAAAAAAAAAGAAAAGAAAAAAAGGAATGGCAAGGATACAGAGATACAGATATAGAGAAAGTAGAATCATTAAGCACTGCTGGCAGGAATGTAAAATGGTACAGCCACTTTGGAAAGAGTTTTGTGATTTTGAGTTTTGTGGTTTTTCAAAAAAGGTAAACATATCAGAACCTCCACCCTAAGGCATATACCCAAGAGAACGGAAAGCAGAGACTTGAACAGATATTTGAACACCAATCTTCATAAAGCATTATTCACAATAGCCAAGAGGTGAGAATAACCCATTACAGATGAAGAGATAAACAAAATGTAGCATGTAAACATAATGGAATATTATTTGGTCATAAAAATCAATGAAATTTTGATATATGCTACAACAGGACCTTGAAAACATTATGCTTAGTGAAATAAGTTGATACAGAAGGACAAATATTAATATGATTCCACTTATATGACGTATCTAATATAAGCAAATTCACACAGAAAGTAGAACAGAGATTACCAGTCTGGCTGAGAAAGGCCAACAGAGTTATTATTTTTAATGGGTACAGAGTTTATGCTGGATGATGAAAAAGTTTTGGGTCTAGATGGTGGTGAATTTTATAAAACATTCTGAATGTATTTAATGCTGTTGAATTGTATATTTATGAATGGTTAGAATGATAAAAATTATGTATAGTTTATCACAATAAAGAAATAAATAAAGTATTTTCCTGTGCACTTTCCTCCCTTATGATTCTGTTTTGTTCACTGGCCCAAGCCCTGGCAATAGAAATATAATATTAACGTCAAACTACTAAAATGGATCCAAATTAACATGCTGTATATGGCACACCAAATTTATAAGCTTCGGATTTTTACCAGAACATTCCATCCAAAATAAATACCAGTGACCTATAACAAAAATTATTCTAAGATAAAAGAATAATTCGGTCCTGGGATCGAATCCCACATCTGGCTCCCAGCTCCACAGGGAGTCTGCTTTTCCCTCTGACCTTCTCCCCTCTCATGCGCTCTCTCTCACTCACTCTCTCTCTCAAATAAATAAAAACCTTAAAAAAAAAAAAATATTTGTAGGATATTTGAAGATGTGCAGCAATAAATCCTACACCTAAAAAACATCCTCAGACTGAAACAACAGAGAAACTTCTGATTTACCATTAAATTAAAAGTTTTAGAAACTTGTCTTCAGGGCATTTTCCCAATCATTCTTCCCACAGTAACAAACTGAGTTTATATTGAACAACTGCTATATGTCTAAAAATACTTTTTCCATTTCAGATACCTAATAAAAAGGTAAATTCTCATTGTTGTATTTTCTTTTTATATTAAAAATAATAGTGAAATTCAGGGGCACCTGGTTAAGTGTCCAACTCATGGTTTTGGCTGAGGTCATGATATCAGGATCATGAAATCAAGCACTGTGTTGGGCTCTGCACTCAGCAGGGAGTCTGCTTGAGACTCTTCTCTCTCCCTCTGTCCCTCTCCCTGCTCTCACACAAACACATGCTCTAAGTTAAAACAGATAAATAAAATCTTAAAATAAATAGTGAAATTCGACATATTTGTTTTTACTTACTAATTGTAATTAGTCTCTTACCCACACATATAGGTAACAGATTTTCTGTAGATCCATCTTCTTCTTTTGTTACTTTTTTTTTTGACATTTCAACAGTTTTCTTGTATCCTTTTTTGGCCTGATCCACCAGAAGCCGAAATTCATTCTGATGTTTTTTACCTAAAATTCAAAAGATCTTCTCAGTAAAGCAAGGACTATGAAATTTATATTTTTGTTAGGCTGACAAACTGAGTATCAAGAAGTGTACAAAGTTGCTCAAGAACTACATCCTTGGGGTGGCGGGGGGGCTCCCGAGTGGCTCAGTTAAGTGTGGGTTAAGCATATGCCTTTAAGTCAGGTTATGATCCCAGGGTCCTGGGATGGAGCCCCAAGTTGGGCTCCCAGGGAGCCTGCTTCTTCCTTTCCCTCTGCCCCTCTCCTCACCCTGCCCCAACTCACTTGCATTCTCTCTCTCTCTCATAAATAAATAAAATCTTTCAAAAAAGAACAAGATCCCTGGGAATCACTTGCAATAAGTTTAAAGCTGGCAAGCACAAAAATACAAAGAGCTAAGGGTCATGCAAGCCTCTCCTTATCTTCTCCTTTTCTTAGATACAAACATGGAAACAGGATATTCCTAGTTTGCTACTATAGATTTTTTTTCTCCCCAAACCCCATAATCTGAAAGGCTTTTGATAGAGCATGAAAGATTTCACTTTCTTAAATATATCCAAAAGACACCATTCTAACTCCCAAGAAACAAGAGGGTACTAACAAGAAGAACAAGAGGGTACTAACAAGAAGAATATAAAAGCAGAAGCCTCCAGGAAATTGGGATTATAAAAACAAGGGATATCCATTTGGATTTCCTTTTTCCTTCACATTTCTTGCTGTTTCCCACAAGATCCCTTTAACATCCACCACCCACTGCCAATCCACTTTATCCCAGGATATCGTAATTACACCAATCTTAATAACACCTTCTACTTTAATACATCTGAAGATAACGTAAGCCTGATCTCAAGGTCACCATTATTAATGCACACTCATTTACTCAATAAAGAATAGCCGGGCACTGTTAAAGCACAGCCTTTAGGACACCTACTTGTGATCCTAAGTATAGTTCAGACAGCTAAGGATGCACTTGACTTATCTAACACCCTCAAACACTTAAGTCATGGCACAAAATGATGTCATAAATCCTGTAAAGACATATTTTAGAAAGAATCATACTACAAACTGTTCAAGTTTTGAGACCGTTTTCATATAGTAACCAACACTTTCCCTGTGGCACAACATTAAGAATAAATGAGTGTAGCGAAAAAATTGAGCTTGTATTTTCTAGAGCATTCACTGCCTTTCAGCTATGTCACAGCTCTGTAAATTGTTGAAAATAATCCTTGTCTACAGACATGCAAAATCCTGCAGGGTGAAGGGTCAATTGACTTCCCTCCCCACTGTGGCAGAAGCCAGTTTTCCCTCCATTTGCTCGTTGATTTCAATATTCCTGACCTATAAATGTGACTATTCTTTGGACATTAGAGAGACTGCCCCTAATCCCAATATATTTATGTGTATGGTACATGTTAAACTCCCATGAAAGTGACATATTGGCTTATAAGTAAGTGTCTGATAATTTTAAATAAGAGACTGGTTAAAATTCCAGGAAAAGAAATATGGGCTGGCCACAAAAATTACTGGTATAAAGTTAGCTCTTCAGAAATAGGTGAGATCCTACCTAGGAAATAAGGTGATTTTTTTCAGGTCCTACTTAACTCTGTGCATTTGAGGATAATTATTTTATACTTCCTTCAGCTTCCCAGGTCAGTGGGCAACCACCACCACCCTCACTATATGGTTTCTGTTAGACAAGGGTAACACAGCACTATGGAGTATATGTAATTTGGTCAGACCTGGTTTAGGTCTTCTCCCAGGAAGGCCATTGTGTACACGGGAATTATGGTATAAGAATTACTTAAGAAACTTGCTCAAGTAGACTCATTAAGAGTTAAGAAGGCTTGGGGCACCTGAGTGGCTCAGTTGGTTAAGCCACTGCCTTCAGCTCAGGTCATGATCCTAGAGTCCTGGGATCGAATCCCACATCTGGCTCCCAGCTCCACAGGGAGTCTGCTTTTCCCTCTGACCTTCTCCCCTCTCATGCGCTCTCTCTCACTCACTCTCTCTCTCAAATAAATAAAAACCTTAAAAAAAAAAAAACAGTTAAGAAGGCTTAATGACTTTCTCTTCAGAAGTAATAAAAGCCCAGGTGTAAAAGAGATTTTCTTTGTTTAATCTGATTACCCCTACAGCTAGGCTGGAAACCAAAAAGTAAATGGCAGCCACTGCTCTGGCTTTGGCCCATAAAGTCCAATGACCTCTGCTCAAAAGATGAACAATGCCAAGAGATTATGACTAATAAAATTGTTCCCATTCATCTCCTCACCTCATTTTAGGAGCTGTGCCATCTGGCAAGGAATATTCTAGAGTTGAAAATCTCAGTTCTGCTCATTTGGTGCCCTGAATTTACCTCTTCAAAATATTAATGGGCTGAGATAACTGTGGAAGCTGATGAATAAGCCTCACATCCAACCAAGTCATTTTCAAGATTTTTAAAACTTGAATTGTATCACCCTTTCTGTCTTTCCAAGTCAAGCCCTTCACTCCTTCATCACCTCTTAACTACTTTTTTAGACCAGCTTTTACAGCCAAAGCATCTCTTGATCTGCCTGTGAACCCTGAGGTACACAAGACCAAGGCCAGGCTCTCGCGAGAATGGGACAAACTCTCCCAAAACAATGACACTGAGATACTCACTCAACTACTTTACATCACAGATCAAGTCTGGAGTCAATGTTTCTCAAAGTAAAATCTCATGTATATTTTTCACCAATCACCGTGGACACCCAAGCATCTAAACCTGGATGGAGAAGAGAGTAACACTAATGGCTAATACTCTCTAAGGGCTTATTCATTTAGCCCTGAACTGACCAGTCTCACTTTAAATTCATGACATAAGCCTAAAATGGGTACTCAATACTGCTGGCAAGTTTCTCACCTTTCTCTAGCCAATGCTGCTTTATTCCTCTCCAAAATGACCATGTCACACTTTTCCAGACCTACAACACTCCCTTTTCATCCAGCCTCACACTACTTTGAAAACATAAACATTCTAACCGGAGCTCTGTCATCTTCCAACTACCATCACTTCATCTGTGCACATATGCTCTATCTTCCTTGTATTGAATGAGAAAATAGCTGTCCTTCCAACAAGTAAAGACCAACACCTGGCCATCTTGGAACCTGTGGAGGTCTGCTGGGAATAGGACTCCTAAAACGACAAAGAGGTCTGGGAGGCTGTGGTCCAAGGCCATTTTTGCTGGCTATAAGCTGGGTCTCTGGAACCAGAGGGAGCACACAGCTCTTCTTAAAATTAAAGGTATGTGTGCTAGAGATGAATCTAAATTCTATCTAGACAAGAGATGTGCTTATGTGTACAAAGCAAAGAATACCACAGTGACTCCTGGTGGCAAGCCAAACAAAACCAGAGGAATCAGAGGAAAGGTAACTCCTGCCAAATTCCAAAGCAACCTTCCAGCTAAAGCCATTGGCCATGGAATCTGTGTGATGCTGTTCCCCTCAAGGATTTAAACTTACTGGAAAGTAAATAAAGGTGTAGATCTCTTGGGCAAAGTAAAACAAAAAACCCCCAAAGCCAAGCCCTAACTTACACTCTGGATTTCATCACTAAAGTCTTCTCAAAGACACAGCACCTGTGATTACCCTCTCCCTGTCTTACATCAACAATTCCCTCCTCTTCTGCACCTTTTCCACTGGCATACAAGTACACCTGGGACCATTCTGCTGGAAGTGAGAATATGGGTTATGAAAACAATTAGGTATAGACCAGCATTTTTTTTTATCTTAATGAAATAAAAGGAGTAGAATGGAAAGTGCCAGAGTACATTAAAAATGGCAAGAGTAAGCAACCAAGGTGTCCCTCAGTTGTTGAATGGATAAGCTACAATACATCCAGACAATGGAATATTATTCAGCACTAAAAACAAAAGCACCATCAAACCATGAAAAGACATGGAGGAACTTTAAATGCATATTGCCAAGTGACAGAAGACAATCTGAAAAGACTACATATTCCATGATGGCAACTATATGACATTCTGGAAAAGGTAAAACTGTGCAGGTAATAAGATGAGTGGTTGCTAGGTGTTTCGTAGCAGGGGGTATGAACAGATGAAGCACAAAGGATTCGTAGGGCAGTGAAAATACTCTGCAGGATACCACAAGGATGAACCCTAAAGTAAAGTATGGACTTCAGGTGACTATGATGTGTCAAAGTAGGTTCATCAACTGTAACAAATGTACCCTCTGATAAAGAAGATATGGTATATATATACAATGGAATATTACGCCTCCATCAGAAAGGATGAATAACCAACATTTGTAGCAACATGGACTTGGAGTGGAGGAGATTATGCTGAGTGAAATAAGCCAAGCAGAGAAAGTCAAGTATCATATGGTTTCACTTACTTATGGAGCATAAGGAGTAATATGGAGGACAGTAGGAGAAGGAAAGGAAATGGGAAGTGGCATAAATCAGAGAGGGAGACGAACATGAGAGACTTTGGACTCCAAAACAAACTGAGGGTCTTGGAGGGGAAGGAGTGGCGGGAATGGGTGAGCCTGGTGGTGGGTATTGAGGGCACGTATTGCATGGAGCACTGGGTGTGGGGCATAAACAATGAATCTTGGAACACTGAAAAAATAAAATAAAATAAAATAAAAATGTACCCTCTGGGGGGGGGGGTGTTGATAATGGGAGAGATCACACATATGTAGGCATGGGGGATATATGGGAACTTTTCTGTAACATTTCCCTGCTCTAAAAACATAAAGTCTTATATGAAAAAGAGAGAGAGAGAGAGAGACAGAGAGCAGGATACAGTATGGATGGTTTGGGTAAACACAACCAACTGGCTTTGGGACATGTTTATCCCACTACTTATACATTTTTCAACATCATTGAAATTTTTGAGATAAAAATGATGGAAAATAATTTTTTCTAATGTTGAGGCCATTTGAGGTTGGGAGAACGGGAATGCAAACATTTGAAAACATCTTAATACAACCTTTTAAAAAATGAGAAATAGTGCTTTGTGAAACTTTTATTTCACAATAAAACATCTAATGAATTATACCTAAAATATAATTTTTAGAGTGCCAGGTTGGCTAAGTTGGTTAAGCATCTGCCTTTGGCTCAAGTCATGATCCCAGAGTCCTGGGATCAATCCCCACGTCTGGCTCCCTGCCCAGTGGGGAGTCTAGTTCTCCCACTCCCTCTGCTGTTCTCCCTGCTTGTGCTCTTTCTCTCTCTCTCTCTCTCTCTCTCTCTCTGACACATAAATAAAATCTTTAAAATAAATAAATAAAATATAATCCTCACTGTGGGCTATCATCAAAAAAGATCTGAAAGCCACTATGTTAAGCACCTCCCAAACAAAATCATCCCTTGACCAACACCCACCTCCAGCTATGCCCTCATTTTTCTGTTCTCCCTGACACAGTAAAATCATCCCCAAACAGCTGTCCACATTAACAGTCTCACTTCCTCACCTCCAATTTGGTTTCAACTGAGAAAGAGTGCTTCTGATGCCTCCTCTCTAATGAAACTATTCTTGCAGGAGTTAGTCTACCACCTGAGTTGTGAGATGTACTGAGGCCTTCCATCTCTTACTCAACCTTCCACAGCAGCATCTGGCACAATTCATCCTATCTCCTTTCTTGAAACACTTTGTTTTCCTGGATTTTCTGACATCACATTTCGAAGTTCTCCTATCTCCTGGCCACTCCTTCAGTTTTCTCCGCTGCCTTCCCTACCTATCTTCTACACTCTAAAACAGCATAATTCCAACTGCACTAGTTGACTGTTGAAGATCTCTGAGCCTCTTTCAGAGGGCAAATGAGGTTAAAACCTATTTTATTTGCCTTTTTTTGTTACATTGACGTATACACAGACAGTGCAATAGTAATGGTAGATAAAACCGCTGGTGTCTTAGCACAAGCCAATGAAGTGACCCTGAACTGGTACCAGTAACCCCTGTATTCTACATGGCCATGCACCACCCACTTTAAAAAAGTCAATTTTATGTAAGGTAAAATGAGAACTACAAATATAGCCCTTCTGCTACATACCCAAAGTACCCTGCAAAACACCTGTGTAATTATTTCAGTTGTGAGCTAAATTAGCCACTTTTTAAATAAACATTGTTTTTATTTGAAAGAACAGCAGACAAACTGTGATTATTCCAGTCGGATAATGTATTTTCTCAAAAATGAATGAGGGAAGGAAGTTGTCACTTCACAAAAAAAAAAGTAACAGTATTTGCTGCCAAATATAAAAGAAAGCTTTCAACTGAAAATCAGAATTTTGTATGACTTGTATCCACCATTATGATCTGACAACTTCCCAATACTTTTCTGATAAGACTGGTGGTGAGAAAGGGAGACAAACTGTAAGAGACTCTTAATCTCAGGAAACAAACTGAGGGTTGTTGGGAGTAGAGGAGGGTGGGATGGGTGGGATGGTTGGGTGATGGGCACTGGGGAGGGTATGTGCTATGGTGAGCTCTGTGAATTGTGTAAGACTGATGAATAACAGACCTGTACCCTGAAATAAATAATATATTATATGTTAATTTAAAGAAAAAGACTGGTGGTGAAACTATGGAATGCTATTTTTTACATTATATAATATAAATGCAATAAAGTATGTAAACATTTGCAACTCAATGAATCAGTATTTCCAAATAACCAACAAATGATGCTACAAAATCATTCACAGGTAAAAGGTCCTTTCAAAGCACATGATAGACCAGTGGATTTTTATGCAATAGAGTACAGAAACTTCATTAATATGATTTCAAATTCCACTGTAAATAACCTTTCTGAAATAACACTTGCCAAGAATATCCATGATTATCTAAAAAATCTACTGAAACACTTCTCTCTTTTTCATTACCTATTTGCATCAGGCTGGGTATTTTTCATATACTTTAACCAATAAAACACATGGCAACAGTTTAAATGCAGAAGCTCATCTGAGGATCAAGATGTCCTCTATTAAACAAGACATCAAAGAGATTTGCAGAAACAGAAAAGAATGCCACTCTTGTCACTAAGATTTTAAAATTAGACTTCCTGAGAAATAATTTAAACACAATAAAATTCACCAATTTTAAGCAAACAATCTGATGCATTTTTTAAAAAATGTAGTCATGTAACTACCAATGCAATCATGAAATAGAAGATTTAGGTCACCTAAAAGAGTTCCTTCATGATCCCTTTTCCTCCACCCACAACAGCTGGCAGTACCAATTTGTTTTCTGTTACTAATCTTTGTCTCTTCTAGAACTTCATATAAATGGAACCATTCAAGATGCCACCTTTTTAGTTTGGCTTGTGTTGTTAACACAATGTTGCTGAGATCCCTCTATGTTGTTTCCTGTGTGTAGAGTTAACTCTTTTTAATTGTTAAGTATTGTTCCATTGTGTATGGATATATCATAATGTGTTTATAGATATTTAGGTTGTTCTCAGTCTAGGATAGCATGAATAAGCTGCTAAAATATTTGTCAATAATATCCTTCAAATTGTTCATTACAATCGATGAGTTTGATTTTATGGAAATTATAACTCAACACATCTGATTTAAAAAAACTCTGCATGGATATATGCTTTCATTTCTCTTAAATAAATAGCTAGTTGAAGAATGGCTGAGTTATATGTGGATATGGGCTTAAAAATAAACTGCTGAACAGTTTACTTAAATGGCTATGTCATTTTGCATTCTCACCAACAATGTATAAGACTGCCATCTGCTCTGCATCCTGACCAACATTTGGTATTATCCTTTCTTGCTTTTTTTCATTAGAATAACTATACAGTACTATTTCATTTTTTGTAGTATTATTTCATTTAAAATTATATTTTCCTAAAGACTAATAAGATTAACCATATATTTTCATGTGGTTATTTGGTTTTTGAATACATATTTTGCTGAAGAATGTTTAAATCTTTTGCTCTTATAAAAAAAAAGTATGGTCTATGCCTCACTGAACTGTAAAAGTGCTAACGAATACAGTACATATATAGAATATAGAACATAACATAGACACTAGTACCTTGTCAAATATAAATTTTACAATAATTTTCTCACAATCCGTAGATTGATTTTTCATTTTCATATTTGCCTTTTTAAATTAATTCTACTGAAATATAATTTATCACATTTTCTTTAAGCTTTTTCTTTTATGATTCAAACAATTTGTTAAAGATGATCATCTTGACTGTGAATATAAAGTTTTATTCCGTCTGTTCAAATCTGTATACTATTTATTCCTGCTTCTTCACAATGTTTAGGACCTACAGAACAATGTTGAACAAAAGAAGTGAGAATGGACACCTCTACCTTGTTCCCAATCAGAAGGAAAGTTATTTACTATTTCATCATTAATTATGATGTTAGTTGTAGGTTTTCTGTAGCCATTTTTTATCAGATTGAAGAAATTCTATTAGTAAGAGTTTTTAATATTAATGGGTGTTCAATTTTGTCATATGCTTATTCTCCATCTACTTAGAGAATTACTGAGTGGTTTTTGTTCAGTCACTTAATACAGTAAATTACGATGCTTAATCTTCTAAAATTAAACCAATCTTGCCTTATTAGGATACATCACACTTGGTTATGATGTATTATCCTTTATATGTATTCCCAGATTTATTAAAATCTTGTTAAGGATTTTTGTATCCACGTTCATGAGGAATACTGGTCAGAACTTTTATTATACTGTCTTTAGCTTGTAGTTTCATGGAAATTTCAGCCTCATATAATGAGGTAGGAAGTATTCTTTCCATTTCAATCTTCTAGAAGACTATGTATGGAATTAATATTATTTCCTTCTTTACAGATTTCATGGAATTCACCAGGAACCATTTGGACCTGGCATTGCTTCAGGGATTGCAAATTCAATTTACCTATCTACTTCTTCTTGAATACAGTTTAGTAATTTGTATCTAGGAAATTGTCCATTTCATGTATTTTTTTAAATTAGGAAGGAGGTTTATTTTAGGGCTAAATGCATTAATTTAATACGACCTACCTTTTAGGTTGATCTATCTTTTAGGTCGTATTAAATTAAATTAAACTAAAATGATCTTTTAGAAGTTAGATTTTCTTTTAGATATGTAAATGGGGAGCAACAGATAGTTGTATATATTTTCTTGACTAAATCTAATCCATATTTTCTCAGTATGGCGTTGTTCAAGATCATTCTTTCAGTGGTTTAAATTACTTTCTCTAGAAGAAAATTTTCTGATTTCCTTATTTTTACAGGACTTATTTTTGGCAATTCAGTAATCATTTGTTAGTCTCCATGTCCTGGTCTCAAGAAAAATCATGTTGACTTCCCAAAAGTTGATTAAGGAGGCTCCCATCACACTTATCTTTCTAACAACAGAAAAAAAGTGACTTTTATTGTTCTGTCTATGGTCCACAAATACTCAAGGTTTCTCTTCCTACTCTAGGAAGGCACGAGCCATCACACCTGTATCTAGTGCCTGTGTACTTCCTCCCCACCCCGCCCCAAACAAATCACCACTGAACCTACACATTCAGTGCCTAAGAACGAAAAGAAGAAAACAAAATTCTCTTAGCACAACTAAAACATACCACGTGTAGAATACTCATTCAACAAATATTTACTAACTACCTGTTTGCCAGACACTTAAATTTGAACTTAAACGAAAATGCAACCAACCAAGCAGTAACGGCACCAAACTGACAAAACGTCAAAGTGTTGGCCCTGGAAAAGATATATACAAAGACCTAATAAGGAAAACAAAGTAATTTGAAAGTTGGTAATAACTGATAAAATGAAAAATATTTTTGACACAAATTTGGAAGCCACAGAAGTGTTGAACTTCTTCACAGAAGTGTTGCCAGTGAGTGGCCTGAGAACAGGATGGAAAGTCAGGAAAGGTTCCATTTTAATTCCATTTTATTTTCACAGAGATGCTTTGAGAGCAGCTAATTAATATTTTGCAAAGTGCTTAGTGATAAGCTCAAAGTAGAATGTTAGAAATCAAAAAGCAGGCACACAGAGTTACAAAAAAGGTCAGTGAATAAACAGTCAACTGAAATTCAGTTGCTTAAGTAATATTAACAAGTAAAGTTTATATCAAACATTACTATAAAAATTTATCCTTAAAAAATTACTTAAGATGAAAATCTGTAACCCAAGTTCTCTGTAAATAAAGAAAAGGTCACATAACTTACGATATTTACTGTGAATTTCATCTATTTCCTTTTCTGTTTGATCCTTTGTAAAAACCATTATCTAAAATAATCCAAAAAAATTAATTAAAAATCCAAAATATGACACAAACAAAAATTAGTAATACAAACTTTAAAATCTCAAATGTGGATGTTTAAAATAGGGGAAGTAATCTCTTTACCTCTGTTTTATATAAACCTAGGAGGAATAACTCCTGTGAACTTTCCCTGAATAGCATAATGAGTATACCTTTTACTCATTACTGTATTCTCATCTGTAGAAAATGCAACACTAATATACAGATTAAGGCTAAGATGAAGTATTAACACAACAACCTATTAAATTCTCATTTTCAATATTTAATTTTTCACATTCATTAATACAAGTAACACTTGAAACCACAAGACTGAAGAAGCATTTAGCAGATCATTAATAAGGCAGATTTTCTTGTCTTCTCCTTCTCCAATCTAACTTCTCCCCAAGTCTAAAACTGGAAAAGTAACATATAAAGAAAATATGACAATGTAAGATTTTAGTGTTTTAAATTTCTACTTCAACTTTTGAAAATCTTAGACTTAAAAGATCAGAAATCTACTTAATAGGATTCATTATAGTTTCCATCTTATAGTTAGCACACAGGTAATGATAAAGTCAATGAAAATCTCATTTTTTTTCTACTATCTGATTATAAACTTACTTCCCTAAGGTCGTAGCTTTCCTTACAGACACATTACCGATGGTCTAGGAAAAAAAGTCTACTTGGGAGAGCCCAAAACAATTCCTCCAGTGTCATAGGACACAATGACTATTTTCTTCTTTGGTATCCTTTCCTCAAGTTTTGGACCATCAAGCTAGAGGAAGGCAATAGTGAAGAATTTTAAGTCTCTGATTCCCTCAATAAGCTCAAGATACTCAATCCTCATAAAGTTTTACAATTACTTAATTTCTCCATCACTATAATCACAGAATTGCAGAATGCCAGGGCTAAAGGAGGATCTTAGAGATCGTATAGTTCAACTCCTGAGTTTTACAGATGAAGATCCTAAGGGCCACAGATATTAAAGGGCTTATCAAATGCAATCAGCAGAGAAAGGGCTAATATCAAGGTTACCTGATGTACAGGCATATGCTTTTTCCACAGGACTATAATTGTATTTTATCCTAGAAGATGGCTAAATGACAGAATTCTGTGCTAAAAATGAACTGCAAGAATACATTAATGGAAATGTGTTCCAGGATATTTCCTATTGAACAGATTTAATTCTGGCATGCTTTAATTTTATTGGGGCACTCAATTTTTCTTTCCATCATTTCTACCCAGAAAATGAAATAGACCATCAACATACGCTTTCATTGAGTTTACTAGCTTCAAGACGCATTCTAGTCTTCTCCATATTTTCAATTTCTTGAACTATTTCAGCAGCTGTTAAAATAAGAACATAGAGCCAATATTAATTACATGGTTTTCATCATTGTACTATGATTATGTAAGGTGTTAACTCTAAAGCTAGAAGATGAGTATATGTGAATTCCCTGTCCTATTCTTATAGTTTTTCTCTAAGTTCAAAGTTATTTCAAAATAAAAGATTACAAAAATAACATGGAATAAACATTGAAATCTTACACATGCAGAACAGCTGAAGACATAACATTAAGAGTACAGTAATTTTGCTCTTTCCTTTACGTATAGGTATAAATAGCAGTCCCAATGGAATGTGAAAATTAACTTGTTAGTGTGGACCCAATTCTTAGCAGCTATCCACTCAAATTCCAATGAACTAAATGTAAATATACATTTTTTAGATACAGAGCATTAAGAGCTATTGAGCAATATCAAAATGTCTAACATACATGTAACAGAAATCCCAAAAGAGGAGGAAAAGGGAAGAGAAAAAATATTTGAAGACTTAATGTCTTCAGAATTTGCCAAATTTACTAAAAGATATCAAACCATACATGTAAGAAGCTCAAGGAACATTAAGCAGAATAAATGCAAAACCAAAACAAAAATACAATAATAACATATATACACACTGACACACAGAGAAAAATCTGTGTGAGCCAGAGAAAAAGAATGTATTACGCAAGGAAATATCAAGCATTATATCATGCTTCTCCTCAGAAACTGAATTATTCAAGCCAGAAGACAATGGAGTGATGAATTAAAAGCATAAGGGAAAAATCCGCCAACCCAGAATTCTGTATCAATGGAAATATTTTTCAAAAGTGAAGGAGGAATAAAGATTTTCTGAGACAAACAAAAACAAGAGAATGTATTACTAGCAGATCTATACCATAAAAGCATTAAAGGAAGTTGCTTAAGCAGAAGAAATATGAAACAAGAAACTTATCTCTTCTTTATCTCTCCTATAAGAGAAAATGAAGAGTGCTAGAAATGGTAAAAATGAAGGTAAATACAAAATACATTTTTCTTACTTTACTCTAAAAGATAACTGTCCGTTTAAAGGAAAACAAGATATTGTGCTAACAGTATAGGTAAAATGTAAAACTCATGACAACAACAACACAAAGAATTAGGGATTGGGAGTATGCTGTTGCAAGCTTCTTATACTACAAATGAAGTATATCATTTAAAGGCAGACTGTAACTACTTAAAGGTGGTTATCACAAACTCTAGGTCAACCTCTAAAACTTTCTAAAAAGAGAAAATAAACCCAAAGAAGAAATAAAATGTATTAGCAAAAAATAGTCCAGAAGAGAACCAATAAATACATAAATGAAACAAAAGCAGATAGAACAAGCAAAAAACAATTAGCAAGATGTTAACTGTAAAGCCAACTGTTATTGATAATTTTATTACATGTAAATGATCTAAAAGCAACAATAAGGGACAGCAAATGCATATTAGATCAAAAAATCAAGAACAAACTACATGCTTTCAGCAAAGAACTCTTTGTATTTTATTTTTTAAAGATTTTATTTATTTTTTTGAGAGAGAGAAAGGGAGCATGAATAGGGAGAAGGACAGAGGGACAAGTAGACTCCACGCTAAATTGGGAGCCAATGAGGGGCTCAATCTGAAGACTCTGAGATCAGGACCTGAGCTGAAGTCAGATGCTTAATTGACTGGGTCACTCTAGCACCCCCGAAGTACCCATTTTAAATAAAAGACCTATATAGACAGGCTCAAAATAAAGGTATGGAGAGAGATACGTATTTACATGACTAGTGAGATTTAGTATTTACATGACTAATTATTACATGATTAGTATTTACATGACTAATGAGAAGAAATCTAGAATAGCTATATTAATATCAGGCACAACAGATTTTAGAACAATAAGTTGTCAGGGATGAAGAGGAAAATTATAAGATGCCTGGGTGGCTCAGCCTCTACATTCCTCTCAGGTCATGATCTCAGATGAAAATCTCCTGGGATCAACCCCATGGACCCTGCTTCTCCCTTGGCCTGCTGCTCCCCATTTGTGCTCTCTTACTCTCTCCATCTTTCTCTTTGACAAACAAACAAAATGTTAAAAAAAAAAAAAAAGGGAAATTATATAATGATGAAGGGGTTAATTCACTAAGAAAATCTAACATTCCTAAATGTGTTTGCACCTAGAACAGAAATTAAAAATGAACAAGAACTGCTAGTTCTGAAGATGGACTAGACTCATTTCTCTGTTCATGTTCTTCCTAAGTATAACTAAAACCCTTAGATGTAATATAATAACAGATAATTGTAAGAGAATTCTAAAAGACAGAAGGAAGATGGCCTAGCTAAGGGTCTCAAAATTTAAGAAACAACGTGATGATGAGTTCCCTAGGCTTTCTCTTTATCTTCTATACATCCCAGACAGGGCACTGGTGAAGCCTGCAACCCAGAATCACCAACCATCTCTCTCTCTCTCTCTCTCTCGCACACATGCACACACACACACACACATCTCCAAGAAACCAATTTTTTTGTTTTTTAAGATTTTATTTATTTGACAGAGAGAAACACAGCCAGAGAGGGAACACAAGCAGGGGGAGTGAGAGAGGGAGAAGCAGGCTTCCCGACGAGCAGGGAGCCCGATGTGGGACTCGATCCCGGTTCTCTGGGATCATGACCTGAGCCGAAGGCAGTCGCTTAACCAACTGAGCCACCCAGGCATCCCGAAGAAACCAATTTTTTTTTCTGACTATGACTTTTTGACAATAGCTGACCTACTCCAACTAATCATTGCTGGTTCTTCCTGCCCACTAAAGTACCATCAGAGAATAAGTGCAGAATGTGGATTCCACTCCTCTTCCTCCCCCAGCAGTTAACAGGGAGACTGGGGACAGCTTTTCTCTTCCAGAAACACTGTGCCAGTAAAGACCTGGTGAGTAACTAGACCTCTACCCCTCACCCACCAATAGCAGGTAGCACCCTCACCCCCTAACTAGTGACTGGAGTGAGGCTCTCAAAGAGAAAAAACCTGAAGAAAAGCATCCTTTGAACCTGCATGGCAAATCCTAAACACACTCTTGACCCACTCACATGTGAAATATCCTAAAATTAATAGGCCAGAGATGCCTGGGTGGCTCAGTCGGTTAAGTGTCTGCCTTTGGCTCAGGTCATGATCCCAGGGTGCTGGGATGAAGTCCTGCATCGGGCTCCTTGCTCATCAGAGAGCCTGCTTCTCCCTCTGCCTGCCGTTCCCCCTGCTTGTGTTTGTGCTTGCTCTCTCTCTCTCTCTCTAACAAATAAATAAAACCTTTGAAAAAAAATTAAATCAATAGGCCAAAAGGTCTGAGAACTGAACCACAGTATGGAATACCAGGTTTTCTGAGTGCCCGCCCCCCACAGGCAGCAATTAAATGAAGCAGACCTGAACAACACTGCAAGTGCTCTGAAGACTACATTGTCATTAGAACCATAGTCCACAGAAGTAAGCCTCGATCTGAAGCTAAACCTTAACAGGGTGACTGCCTGCTAAAGCAGAATATTTTAAAAGGAACTAGAATCTCATATTACAGTCAAAATGTTCAGGAGACAATAAAAAACTTGTCAAGTAAGAAGCAGAAAAATGATAACTTCAATGAGAAAAGGCAATCAACAGACGCTAACAACTCTTGAAACTGTAAGAATTTTAAAGCTACCATCATAAAAATACTTCCAAGAGTATACTGTTATGTGGGATTTAAGAAACAAAACACAGGATTCATAAGTGAAGAGAGGAAAAAATAAAAGAAGCCAAAACCAGAGAGCAAGACAAGCCATAAGAGACTCTTTATCACAGGAAACTAACTGGAGTGGAGGCGGGTGGGAGATGGGGTAAATGGGTGATGGACTTTAAGAAAGGCATGTGATGTAATGAGCATGGGTATGATATAAGACTGTACCTCTGAAACCAATGATACATTATATGTTAACTAATTGGATTTAAATTTAAAAATGTCTAAAAAATGCTTCAAGAATAATTAGGAGCACTCTAGAAACAAAAGGAAACAAAACTACTGTATGTAATATTTTTATAATAGCCATCGGTCCATCATAAAAGTATATCTTATTAAAGTAGTTTAAATATTACATTTCAGTTATTAATGTCTTGGAAGGGACAACTAAGTAACAACAATTAGAAACAAAGGTGAAACAAATGAACCCCACTGTATTTCAGTAAAAAATCAAGTCACAATGAAAAAGGTGAAAAGGAAATTAGGACTACATATTTGACTATATACCCTCAGTCCAGCAAAGGGAGGAGTGGAGAAGAAGCCTGGGAAAGAGAACCAGAAAATATCCTGAATTCTTTCTTGTAGGTAGGTCTGTTTTGCCATGGTGTAGTAGTACTGATGAAACAATTTTAAAACTATTTTAATTGTGCTATAGAACTGAACGAATTAGTAAATGTGCTGATACTACTGAAGGGAGAACTCTCTCCGCGTGGGAGGGGCAGGGGGAAGGGAAATATAAATATAAAAGAGAGAAAGGTAAAGAACTCTGTGGGATTGGCCTGTAAGCACAGGTAACAGTATGTTCTCATAATTTCTAGTGCATATAAGTATAAATGGACTTACATGTGTATATAAACATTTAATACACAGGCATACATACATCAGGAGATAGCACTACATATCCAACAGAATGGTTAAAATTAAGACTGAAAATACTAAGTGTTGACAAAGAAGTGGAGCAAGTGGACCTCTCTCATACAATGAAAATAGCACAGCCATTTAAAAACCAGTTCAGCAATTTCTTTACTTTTAAGCATACACTTACCATATGACCCAGTAATTCTACTCCTGGGTATTTATCCAAGAAAAATGAAAACATATGGCTACACAGAGATCTATAAACCCATGTTCATCAGAGCTTTATCCATAATAGCCAAAAACTGGATGAGTGAACTACTAATAAATACAACAACACGGATAAATTTCAAGAGCACTGCACTAAGTGAAAGAAGCCAGAAACAAAAGACTACATAATGTACAATATGTGTAACTCCATTTGTCTGGCATTTTAGAGAAGGCAAAACTATAGAAACATAGATCAGTATACCTCAGGGCCTTAGTATAAGGAGGAGAGAAATGACTACAAAGTGCAGAGGAACAATTAGGGAAGAAAATGTTCTATTTTGACTGAAAAGATAGCTAGATGAGGGTGCCTGGGTGGCTCAGAGAGTTAAGCCTTCAGCTCAGGTCATGATCTCAGTGTCCTGGGATCGAGTCCCACATCACGCTCTCTGCTCAGCAGGGAGCCTGCTTCCCTCTATGTCTCTACCTGCCTCTCTGCCCATTTATGATCTCTCTGTCAAATAAATAAATAAAATCTTTAAAAAAAAAAGATAGTTAGATGACTATGTGTGCCTTTGTCTAAAACTCATCTAACTGTACACAGTAATAGGATGAATTATATGAGCACATAGGTGGCACAGTCAGTTGAGCATCCAACTCCTGGTTTCAGATCAGGTCATGATCTCAGGGTTGTGAAATCGAGCCCCTTGTGGAGCTCTGCACTCAGTATCGAGATGGCTTCAGACTCTCTCTCCCTCCCTCTCCATCTGCCCCTCCCCACTCCACTCCCCCCCCCCACAAATAGATCTGTAAAAAATAAAAAATAAAAGGACGATCATGCATCAATTTTAAAATGCACATATAAAAAAATAACAAGTTGCAGGATACAAAACAATGTATAAAAATTAGTTACATTTTACATACCAGTGACAAAAAAATAAAAACTGACATTTTAAAACAAGACACCAATTACAACTGCATCAAAAACATCAAATACCTATCAATAAGTTTAAAAATAAAAAAAACCCTTCATACTGAAGACTATAAAACATTACTGACAGAAATGAAAAACAACTAAAGGGATAAACCAAATTCATGGACTGAAAGACTCAAACCGTGTATGGATATCAACTTTGATACCAAATTGATCTACAGATTGAACATAGTCCAAAATCCAGGCTTATTCTAAAATTTACAGGAAAATGCACAGGGCCTAGAAGAGCCAAGGCAATCTCAAAAAACAAAACCAGAGGGGTGCCTGGGTGGCTCAGTCATTAAGTATCTCCTTTCAGCTCAAGTCATGATCCCAGGGTCCTGGGAACGAGCCCCACACTGGGTGCCCTGCTCAGCAGGGAGCCTGCTTCTCCCTCTCCCACTATCCCTGGCTTGTGTTTCCTCTTTAGCTGTGTCTCTCTCTGTCAACTAAATTAAAAAACAACAACAACAACAACAACAAACAAACAAACTAGAGGAACTACATTGCCAGGCTGCAAGACCTATTATAAATTACTCATCAAGTAATTAAGACAACACACTACTGACAAAAGGATAAATGTGACTTGATGGAACAAAACAACATCCAAGACCCACACATATACAGTTAGCTGATTCTCAGTTACGGCGTACTGACAATTCAGTGGGGAAAGGATGGTTTTTCAATAAATGGTGCTGCAATGATTGGCTATCCATAAGGAAAAACAGGAGAATCTTGCCCTTACCTCACTTATGCTAAAATAGATTCCAGGTAAATTATAGGCCAAAATGTAAAAGCAAAAACAATACAGCCTTTAGAAAAAAGAAGATCCTCCTAATCTTACAGTAGGCAAGGACATAAAAAGCACTAACCAAAGGAAAAATGCAAAAGATTAAATAGTACAATTAAGAACTTATATGTTTTGAATGAAGTCATTTAAGAGAGTCAAAAGGTAAATGAAGAGATTAAATACACATATATACAGCAAGGTCTGTATAAAAAAAATTCATGTACTCCCACAAATAAATAAGGAAAAAAAAGGATACTCAGCATAAAAAAATTGGTTATAACGCTTAAATGGGTATTTCAGCAAAGAGGCAATCCAGATGATCAATAAGCATACAAAAATGTGCTAAACATGGGGCGCCTGGGTGGCTCAGTCTGTTAACCGTCTGCCTTCAGCTTAGTTCATGATCTCAGGATCCTGGGATCGAGTCCCATGTCAGGATCTCTGCTCAGTGAGGAGCTTGCTTCTCCCTCTGCCTCTGCCGCCCCCACCCCCAGCTCGTTCTCTCTCTCTCTCAAATAAATAAAAATCTTAAAAAAAAAAAAAAAAGAAATGTGCTACACATTGTCAGTCACTGGGGAAATACAAACTAAAACCATAATGAGATACTATCAAGGACCCACCAGAATGGCCAAAAAGGAAAAATGACAATACTGAATGTCGTCAAGGATGTGAAAAAACTGTAACTCTCAGGTCCTCCTGATGAAAGCACACATTGGTAGAAATGAAAACAAGAAAAGAAGAAAAAAAAGGAATTAAATAAGGGGGGGAAGCACCCTGATACTGAGTTTTTGGCTATGTCCATGAAAACTGGACAGCTGCAGAAATGTAACAACAATTTCACTCCTAGATATATATACCATAAAAATATGTGTGCCTCAGAGCACCAAGACATGTAAAAGATTATTCACAGCAACATTATTCTTAAGAGCCAAGGAGTAGAAAAATCCAAAATGGTTGAATGGATAAATACTTATACAATAGAATACTCCACAGCAAAACAATGAAAAAAAATCACACCTGCGCATGAAAACATGGATGAATTTTCTTCTTCTTTTTCTTTTTTTTTTTTTTTAAAGATTTTATTTATTTGACAAGGAGAAACACAGCTAGAGGGGGAACACAAGCAAGGGGAGTGAGAGAAGGAGAAGCAGGCTTCCCGCCGAGCAGGAGCCCGATGCGGGGCTCGATCCCGGGATTCCAGGATCATGACCTGAGCCAAAGGCAGATGCTTAACGACAGAGCCACCCAGGTGCCCCAACATGGATGAATTTTCTAAACATAATGTTGCATAAAAGAAGCCACACTCAAAAGAAAAATAAGCTATTTATTATTCCATTTACATAAATATAAAATATAGGCAAAAGCAGACAAAATGAATAATCCCTGCTATTAGAAGTCAAGATGGTGGTCACCTACGAGAATGAAGGTAGTAGTGACTAAAAACGGGGAGCACAGGGGCTTTTGGGACACTGGTTCTGATCTGAAAAGTAGTTACAAAGGTATCTTCCCTCTGTGAAATTTACTGTGATAATTCACCAAACAATACAATTTATGTATTTTTCTGTTTGCATATTATACTTCCGTTTAAAAAAAATTAGGCAATTCTTTATATACTAATAATTGCAAGAACTCCAAAATATGTGTGTGGTTAAATGAAACAGGGCAAACCATTAAAGAGTGTGTATATAACAGTAACATTTGTACCAAACAATAATCAAGGACATATGTTTATATATAATTAATAACCATAAATGATAACATTTACTGAATTCTAATTACTTGCTAAGGTATGCTACTATGCATTTTTCATTTATTCCTTTCAAAGACACTATGCAGTATGCAGTATTATAACCCTTATTTTACGGATGAGAAAAGTGAGATATAAGTAACTTGCCACAGTCTCTCCTCATAAAGCTACAAAACTGGGATTATAAACCTGGATCTAGATCAGCTCTTCATCCCACACTATCTCTGGAAAGACACACAAAAGAAATGGCAGCAGTGGTTGCCTCTCAGAAGAGAATAGTGACTGAAAGAGAAAGGCTTATCAGAGTACAACTCTAGGTACCTTTTGAAGGAATATATGTGCATGTCTCATCTATCATCAAAACTGTATTTATTAAAATTTTTTCTATGACTTATAATCCCTGAGCTACACAAAACTGCTTTAACCAGAAATAAGAAGAATTCATTGCTTTATTACTTTACCTGATTTAGGATGCAAAGCATCACACTGGGCATTGTACATGTGTACAAATTCTTGGTGCCTTTTAATGAGCTGTTGTTTGTTTCCTTGAATAGATAATCCATGCTCTTTTAGTTTTTTCTTTAAATCACGATCTGAGAGCAAGTTATATACAGTTTTGGGCAGAGGCTTCCTCTTGTGAACAGAACTAAAAAGAGGGGGAAAGAGATCACTTAGAGTTACTGTGAATTATCAAATGCTCTCCACATAAAACAGTTAATTTGCCTTCTGATGGAGTACCAGTGTGACTAGGAAATCAGCACAACCATTAAGATCAAAATGGAAAAGAGAAGAAGAATTAAATTTGCAAATAAGGTTGACAGTGTTAGACATGATGATGTGAGGTGCCCACGACACACTCAGATACCAGCGTCTAGTTGGCAGCCAACCTTAGAGAAACACAGGTCTCAGAACGAGGTCAGGCCTAAAGATGCAGACCCGCGATGCCCACAGAAGTCTTGTGCACTAAACACTGTGAGAACCTCACTTCGGAATCACACTTACATAGAATTCCTCAGTTCTCCATTGCTTTAAAGCACCTTTGTCCCAAAATGTGCCCAAGGTTTCCATACAAAATTTCTGCAAAAAACTGTTACCTCGGATGATCAGAGTACAAACACTATTGAGATTTAGACTACAGATTAAGAATATTAGAAAAAGTGTCAACCCACAGGCAAAACTGCCCTCTTAAAGCGGAGGCAATCATTGTACAAAAGCTCTGGATTAAATAAAAGATGTGTTGGGATGGTTAGTTTTAACCAATTCGTTACTACCAATGAAAAAAGAATTCTGAAAGTTGACAGGAAGATAATATTCTTATGGTATCATCTTCAAAGAATATGACTGAAAACAATAGCAAGAAATATAAGAGGGTTTTGTTCTCTTCAACTTCAATTAATATTATTAACAAATATATAAGGATTATAAGTGTATCAGCAAAAACACCACCTGGCTCTTCATTCTGTTTATATAATTTATATACTGACAAGCACTAAGCTACAATTTAATACAGCAAAGCCCTATTAAATGACTTCCTTCTGCTTCCTCCAAAAAACTAGTTAATAAACATTACTTCTTAAAATGAAATAGAAGTCAAGCTACCTAAGGGTATCAATGACATGAGACAATTTTATAAATGGGAATTCCTTGGGGAGCTTTAATCTGTTTAATCTGATTATAAATTGGCTCTCTGAGTACATTACTTGGCTCAACACCATGGCAATTAGGTGCTTAATAAATATGCACTGAAAGGAGTCATTATAATTTCAATATTCCAAAATTAAAATACCAGTTTCCAGTAAAAACTAATAAGCACTTAAAAGCAAACAGTTTATAAAAAAAAAAAACCCAAGATTTTACAAAGGACTTGCATATAAGTAGTTCGCCTTCAAGGCCATGCTACACAAACTGGAGTGAATCTTGGAATCACCAAGGGAGTTTATTAAACTGCATATTCTTGGTCACATCTCCAGACCATCCCCCAATTCTGATTACATTCTCAAGTGGAGACCTAAAATCAATGTTAACAAGCTTCCATAGGGTAAATCTGATGTAAACAGCTCAAAGACTACACTGAGAGAAATAGTACAGTTGAATATATGTAGAATGAAAATAACCAAACATTTTTCTACTAACCACAGTACCATTCCCTGAATTATTTCTTTTTTGCTTTATCAATAACATCTAAAAGCCAGAGATAAGTATTTACTATAGAAAGACATACAAACCCTCAAGAAAGTACATATTTTTTCTGAAAACTGCCTAGTGGGCTCTACAAGACAGGTAAGATTACAGCTAAATAAAATCACAGTGGGTAGCAAGAGCTGAAACATTTTTGTAAGAGTTTATACAAGCACACTGTGAGAGACAGTTCATTAAGTCTGTATCTAAAACACTTATTTCATCAAGGATAGACAATTAAACTGATGACTGTGAAATTCAAATGAGAAAAAGTACTGTTTCACTTGGCATTTACGATGAAAAGCACCAACAGAAATCAACAATTTCTATCCAGAATTTTAAATATGAAGTCTGAGAGGTGATTCCCAAAACATGAAGAAAACACTGATTCTTCTTCCATGATTTAGTGAAAGTGAGTAATGCATTTAAGGGTCCTCAGAATCTGAAAACATCAAAAGGAAGAATATTCTTTGAATCAACTCTGATACGATTCTATATAGAATGGCTTAAGGGTTGTCACTCCTATCGAAGAAATGGCCTGTCAGGGTATTATGGATAAAATGTTCTAAATGTCATACTATCTTTTATGTGACCAGACCCCAAGACCAGGATGTAACTGAAAGGAAATGCAGCTCAATGTTCCCCTACGCATATCTTTACAAATTAGTTTTGTAAGATGTAAATTATGAGGATAAAAAGGTTTTGGGATCAAGGAGCGCCTGAGTGCCTCAGTGAGTTAAGCATCTGTCTTCGGCTCAGATCATGATCTCAGGGTCCTGGGAATGAGCCCCACAGAGGGCTCCCTGCTCAGTTGGGAGTCTGCTCCCTCTGCCTCTCCCCCTGCTTATGTTCTCTCTCTGACAAATAAATAAAATCTTTTTCTTTTTTTTTTTAAAGATTGCATTTATTTGACAGAGATAAACACAGCCAGATAGGGAACACAAGCAGGGGGAGTGAGAGAGGGAGAAGCAGGCTTCCCGCTGAGCAGGGAGCCTGATGTGGGGCTCGATCCCGGGTCTCTGGGATCATGACCTGAGCCGAAGGCAGTCGCTTAACCAACTGAGCCACCCAGGTGCCCCTAAATAAAATCTTTAAAAACGGGGGTGGGGGGGGGCGCCTGCGTGGCTCAGTGGGTTAAAGCCTCTGCTTTCGGCTCAGGTCATGATCTCAGGGTCCTGGGATCTAGGCCCGCATCGGGCTCTCTGCTAGGCAGGGAGCCTGCTTCCTCGTCTCTCTCTGTCTGTGTCTCTGCCTACTTATGATCTCTCTCTCTGTCAAATAATAAAAATCTTTAAAAAAAAAAAAAGATTTTTGGGTTCAAGTAAATGTAGTACTCATTGGATTAAACAAAATCCAACAATTACTTTGATGTAGGACTTCTCAGAGCCTTCGATATACTAACTGGTATAATCAATCTTTCCTTAAGAGAGATATGATATACAGTGCTTCTAAACTGCAAGACAGAGCAAAATGGGGCAGGACTACGGTATTCCAAGGAGCAGGGTTTGGAACCACTATTGGAACTTGAACTTAATTATGTATGGATGAGTATGCCTTTGGATAAACTGACAGAACTAAATGTATTAGAAAAAAATATGACAGATGTGTCAAGAAAAAGAGCAGTCCAAGCAAAACTATCAATGCTGATTTCTTACTATTCAAAGAGAAATGCTCAGCCTCTATACTTGAAACTCATTCTTCAGGAAGAAACATTTTTTTTCCTTTTCTTTTTTTTTTTTTTTTTTTTTTTTAAGATTTTATTTATTTGACAGAGAGAAACACAGCCAGAGAGGGAACACAAGCAGGGGAAGTGAGAGGGGGAGAAGCAGGCTTCCTGCTGAGCAGGCAGCCAGATGCGGGTCTCCGGGATCATGACCTGAGCCGAAGGCAGTCGCTTAACCAACTGAGCCACCTAGTCGCCCCTTGTTTTTTTGTTTTTTAAGTAGCCTCCGAGCCCATTGTGGGGCCTGAACTCAGAACCCCAAGATTGAGAGTCACATGCTCTATTGACTGAACCAGCCAAGTGCCCCAGGAAGAAACATTTCTAAGGAGAAA